>SKCR01046288.1:0-77413 GCA_019454045.1 Zanthoxylum bungeanum
TCTTCTTGATAAGTCTTCATTCTTCTCTAACCCAACGGATATCTATGATGGCTTTTAGGACAAGAGGTCAGCATGATGCATGAGATGCATGAGATGCATGTGGTTATCAAAACAACATATACCTTTCCGACCTTATTCCTCTCACACTCATGGTAAGTCCATTTATGCCCTAGGTATGACTCATTTTATGCACCACTGTGGGGTACACAAGGATCGTTCTCTCTTACACTTTAGGGGTGAACCTTGGCTACCTCGGTCCCTCTTCATCAATAAAAGACAAAGACCGCCCATTTACAATATTGACTAAGCCTATTATGGGATTGTGCCATTGTCTAGAAATGATGAATTGGGCCCTCGGTAATCACGGTTGTGGCGGAGATGGGCTTGGAGATATCTAAAAGTTTACAAATATCCCATAACAAGGCGTACCCTTCCTGGATGAAAGCCAGTGCGGATATTGGACTCATGCATCTGGCATATTCAGATCATGTTTGGAACTTCTAAGTCCATCAAGGTTTTCATACAAGTTGGTGATGAGTGGTAATTATATCACTATTTCCCACTCATTTAACTTAATATTTTGTATAGTTTCTTGAGTTTTGTGAATATTTTGATGTGTTTTATGTTATTTTGTAGATAAATAAAGTTTCAGGACATTCTGGAGGTGATTTGGGGCCAAAACAGTGAAAATGAACACAAAAGGGTATTTTTGTAAATTGGCGCGTCGCGACACGCAGGCTGCGTCGTGACGTCTAACGTGCGCCGCACCAGGCTAAAGTGCACCGGGGACACATGTCAGAATCTGAGAAGTTTGACTTTGCTAACGTGTATTGTGCCACGTGTTAACGTCACAGTCGATCTGCTAACGTGCGCTGTGCCACGTGTCATCATCCTATGGTACCGACAATCGCCATCGCCATGTGTCGACACGTGTCATCCCACGTGTCAGCCACGTCATCATCCACGTCAGCAGAAGACCGAGTCAAGCTGCCACGTGTCAGCCACGTCATCATCAGCCAATAACGAAGTGCCACGTGTCGTAATCATACGGTGCCAACAATCACTTTCACCACGTGTTGCCACGTCAGCGCCACATAAGCACAATTATTAAGTACTTTATCCGAAATGCCACGTGGCAGCTAAGAATCTGAAGCCGACGAATCAGAGAGCGACACGTCAGCGCGTCGCGACGCAAGAAGAAACTTGCGCGTTGGGCTTATTGACGCCTATAAATTCAGCTCTAAATTTCAGTTTCAGATGTACCTTCCTCTCTGAATTCTCTGATGTAAATAGAGAGTTTCCTATCTATTTATTTTAATTTCAGTTTTGTAATTAATTTTAATTACGTTCTGTAATAGTAATAGTAATTTACTTTCTTTACTTTTACAGTTTTTACTATTCAACCACGATGAGGTAACTTCCTCATGCTATGGTCAAAGTTAATTCTTTTACTATTGCTATTTAGATTAATCTCCATTAATTATAATATATTCACTATTTAAAATTTGACTTAATAAAGATATCGCTATATTGGTCGGTTGGTAATTCAGTTTAAACTGGTTTAAACCTGACTAAGCAAGGATACCGCCAGATTGGTCGGTTGGTAATTAAATTTTCTTACCGCCTATATAGCAGGTTTATTTTGGTTCCGCCTTTATGGCTGGTTGGACTTAATTTGACTTAATCATGTTACCGCCTATATGACTGGTTGGTAAAAATAATCACAAGTTAATATATTATATTAAGGGAGATATCTAAATAGTAAATAGTAAAAGTTGATCCTTTTACCTTAGAATTTTATTTTATTGTAATTTTACTTTTCAGTATTTATTTTACCGCAATTACTTTTCAGCATTGTACTTTATGTCTTTTACTTTTAAGTTTTTACTAGCCCTAGTTATGTGTCGTAACTAAGTTAGTTATCTGGGGTTGTGATGACTTCTAATATCACCGGTTTATAAGGGGTTATTTTATAGTTTGGGTAATTTAAAGGTTTACTTATTAAGTCTTAAGCTTAATACGTCTTGTTAATTGACCACTAATAAGATTGATCTGGTAAATCTAAAATAAACTTGACAAAGGAATTTTAGGTTTCAGCCTTAGACTTAATAGCCCACAATCTTCCTTGAGGATAGATAACCCTTTAATAGATTTCCTTACAGGATAGACATATACCTGTCGGGCGGGGTAGCCATAATTGGAACTTAAACTTAATGAATCCAGGTAATTTAGTTGACATAGACATATGGTTCAATTGGGTTATACTGGGTATTTGCGTCTGACCATCGACAGAGGCTTTCGCATAATTTAATGTTCCAGGTTAGTAAACTGATATATTACACAAACATGAAATAACTACTTCATCTTTTAAAAGATATTGGAAAGATTCACAACCTTAGATAGTTTCTTAATATTGAATTTTCTTAAGCCTACTTTCGTGCAATTTTATTTACTTGTTTTTAAATTCAAAATCTTCATCATTTCAAATCAATCAATCAACTTGTTAAATACTAGTAATCATTTGACCTCATAAAATTAATAGATTAGGTATTAAGTCCTCATGGGATCGATACTTTTTATACTACTTGAACGATACGTGCGCTTGCGTTATACGCGTGTGATTACGCACCGGTCAAGTTTTTGGCGCCGTTGCCGGAGACTTATTTATCTTTCACTATTAGTTTTGGGGTTAGATACGTTACTTGTATCTAATTTCTTTTTACTTATTGTTTTTGTTTTCTTGTGTTTCAGGTTCTCAGAAACTACATGAGACGAACCAGAAGCTTTGAACTCTGACCGCTCGACCCAGAAATTGAAAGAACCATCAGACAGTTGAGAAGGGAAAGGCGTGAAGGCCAAGAAGCTTTAGTCAACATGGAACCTGAACCTTTGGAGGTTGCACCACCAATACCCATTCGAGACAGAACCATTCTGGTGGTCGACGGCTTTATTTCCTGTATTGTACTTCCTCATTTACCAGCAAATACATGTGACATCAAAACATGCATTCAGATGATTCAGCAGTCAGTGCAGTTTGGGGGAAATGTAACTGAAAATCCTAATACTCACATCAGCAACTTCCTGGAAGTTTGCGGCACTTTTAATTACAACCGAGAAGCTGAAGAAGCAATGAGATTGCAGGTTTTTCCATACTCCTTGAAGGACAGAGCTAAAGCTTGGCTACATTCACTACCAGCAGGTTCCATCGCAACTTGGAACACTTTAACCACCAAATTTCTTGCAAAGTACTTTCCACCAGCCAAAACTGGAAAGCTGAGGAATGACATCACATCCTTTGTACAACAAGACTCGGAAACTCTCTAGGAAGCTTGGGAAAGGTACAAAGATTTGCTCCGGAAATGTCCTCACCATGAGATTCCAAAATGGCTTCAAGTTCAAACTTTCTCCCTAGAATGGCATTGGCAGTTTAGCCATGTTGATCATGCTTCTAACTTTCTCCATAATGGTACGGTTCATTCTTTCAGCAACACCATTATGTTGTGGAGTGCGTGGAACATTTTTTCATGTCGAATGTCGTAGCTTTCGCAGTAGGCATCAAACTCTCTAGAAGTGTATTCGCCTCCATTATCTGTGCGGAGGAACTTTAGTTTCTTTTATGTTTCACGCTTTACCATGATATGGAACAGTTTGAAATAATCTAGAACCTGATCCTTTGTTTTCAGAAAATACACCCACACTTTCCGAGAAATATCATCCATGAAAGCTAGAAACCGCCTAGTGAATTAACCTCAAATGGACCACAAACATCATGGTGCACCAGACTGAGCAACTCTTATCTTCTCGTAGAAGAGAAATTAAATGAGACTCTGTGTTTCTTACCGATGACAGTGATTGCAAAGATCTAGAGCAGCATTCTTGGAGATAGTGATTAGATCATTCTTTGTCAAGGTAGACAACCATTTATCACTCATGTGACCGAGTCTCTGGTGCCACAGATTTTGATAAGCCTTCTGTTTAGCTACATTGGGGCTTTCTGCATATATCTTTACATTAGTCTTGTATAAAGTGCCACAAATATGTCCTCGGACGACGACCATGGCACCTTTTATCATTTTCCTTCTGTCATTATTAAAGTGGCTAGCATAGCCCTGTTTGTCAAGGACTACCCCCAATAGTAGATTAAGCGAAGTTTTGGAACATGTCTCACCTCATTTAGGGTTATTGTATACCCTGTATTTGTCCGCAACTGAATTTCACCAATTCCCAATATCTGAGAGGAACTGGTATTTCCCATCTTCACTACTCCAAAGTCTTATGCTTTGTATGTTGTGAAGAAGTCCTTGTGAGGGGTGACGTGGTAGGATGCTGTAGTAACTACCACCTACTCAACATCTTGAGTTGCAGTGTGAAGACATGCATCTTCCTGGCTGGAGTAGATAGCTACATCTTCTGAGGTAACTATTAGTGTCTCCGCATCGTTGTTCTTTGGTTAGGAATTGCCTTGACCCTGCTCTCAGTGCAGCCTTCGGTAATTCTTCTTTAAGTGGCCTTCTATGCTACAATGGTAGCACTTGTAAGTAGGCTTTCTTTCGTCTGTGGATTTACCTCTACTTTTGCTTCTACCTTTCACTCTACCTCGATTTTTATCTTTTTGTCTTCCTTGATTTTATGTGACAAGGGCTTGAGTCTGATATGTGCCCATGTCTTTTCTTCTGGCCTCCTCATTTGACAAGGCATTTTTACGATATGTATGATAAGTTTTCCTTCTATAGCCGAATTGCTGAGAGTAACCACCAATATTTCTCAACTATCAGGAAAATAACTGAGTAATAAGAAGGCTTAAACTTCATCTCCAAGTTGCATGTCTACTGCAGACAACTGGCTTGGAACTCATTGGTGTGTTCTGCAACCTAAATTCCACTCCGTAGCTGTTGTGATATTTTATATCGTACCACAAGTGTACGGTGTCAAGTTTTAGTATAAATAAGTTAAGAGTGTCGAACCCACGAGGATTGCGTCAACTCGCACTAATTACTATAATTGATAATCCTAACTTTATTTAGAAACAAATAATAAAGATTTTAATAAATAAATATAAAAATAATTAGATATGAGGAACTAATACGATAGAGATTTTGGATCCTGATTTCACCTAGCTGTCGCATATGCATTTGTCATGCCAATTAATCCTTGTTCAGTTATATTTTTTATAAGTCAAGATTCCGAAAATATCCACTCCCTCTCTCGACTGCCGAGTGAAAATATCATCAACTACAGACTTCGATATCTTTATAAAAATCCAGTAGTTAACAACTCATTACGCTTTATGATTCTATATTAACGACTTCAAAGGAACAACAGATTCTCTCGAACTCTATAAAATCCTAGGTCATATTCTCTAGATCTATTCAAAATCCCATCTCTCGAGTGATAGATTTCAAACATATATCATCATATTTGTGGCCAGCAAACACAAAGTATTAAACTCAAAAGAATATAAATAAATCAATAAAACTTCATAACAAAATTAGCAAACAATACATGGTTCAAACATCAGTTACATCATTCTCCAAAATTAAGGAGTAGTTCATGACAATAGGTAAAACAATGATAAACAAGTCATGAATCTAATGGAAATCATTAGAGTTATAAGAAAGAAACAAGAAGATAAAACCCGAATTGAATCTCTTCCTCTTCGGATGTCACCGCCTTCGTATCCTCTTGTTGCTCTTCAATCCTCCTCATTGGATCTCTAAAAATATGTATTTTGGTGTTTTGTGTTGTGTATTAGCCTCTCTTTTTTAGTTTGGATGAACTAATGTATTTATAGTAGAGCCTTGGAGTCATTGGGTATCTTAAAAACCCTAATAATTAATATTCTAGAACGCGTCTGGTACGTATGTCCCGCAGCGCCGCGGCGCCTGGGCTTGGGCACCGCAACGTCAAATCCTCGGCCTTTTGGCTCGGATGTGTATCTTCTGAGGGTGCTGCGGCGCTGGTCAATTGGTGTCGCGGTGCCCTTCTCTCTGTATTTTGTATGGGTGTCTGATCTGCTCGAAGGCACCGCGGTGCCTGGTGATTGGCGCCACGGCGCCAGTGCACTTTTCCACTGGTGCTTGCGTCCTGGTCCTTGTTGCTCCCGCGCTCGTCCATTGCTTCCTGAAGTTCCTAAAACACTCGTATTTACTCTATTATTGATGTTTTAATGCTTCCTACAAATTAGACATAAAAGAATCTACAAATACATTAAATGACTCCAAACATAACAAAATAATAAGTTAAGAATGCCATAATAATTGGGTATAAACCGCACTTATCAGTAGCTTCAGGTTCACCAAATGCCTCATTATTAAGGCTTTATTCCGAGCTGTCTTGGCCTGGAATATGTCCTCTAATTTTATCCACATTTCGTAAGTATTTGTATCATGTGCTATGTGGTGGAAGACATTGTGGCTGATCCACTGCCTGATCTGGCTCAGAGTTCTGTTATTGAGTTTATTAAAGTCACATTCTTTAACAGATTCTGGTCTCACTCCATTCACCTCGATAATATCAAATGGATCTTTGTAGTGCAAATATTCTATCATATGAGGCCTCCAGATGGAGTAATTGGTTGATGTCAGCTTAATCATTGCACCAGAAGAGGAATCTTCCATTTCTATTTTTAGTTTAAAGTTTAAAATAAAAATAGGATAAAATCACGACTGATTTTCACAAATTGGAGGTCAACATTGTGTCCGGAATGGTAAAAAATGATGAATTTGACACTTCATTGGTCCAAATTCGACTCAGGGTCCGATTTGTAAATTTCTAAAATTTATAGGGCTAAAATATAACTTTCAAAGACTTCAGGGGCTCAATGAAATTTATCACGGATGCTGACGTGTCTGACACATGGCCACTGGCGTAGCAAAATTGGGATCGGATGTTGACGTGGCTGATGATGTGTCGCTGACTGTGCACTGAAGTGGCGCTAATTATGTGCTTACTGTGCGATGATGTTGTCGTCTTCAACCTCCCGAATTTTCCAACCCGAGTTTCGTTTTTTGGTTTTACAACCCCAATGTATAATCAAAGCTTTGATACTACTTATTGTGATTCTCTTATTACTGAAGTGTGTTTTTTAGGAAAAAAACGATTATATTACTACTTGAATAGAATTTACAAGTGTTTACAAACTTTACAAAAATCTCACTTTCTCTCTACACTCTCTAAGTTATCTTGCCTTAAAGTTTAATATTTGGGATGCCTTAAGCTCACAAATGAGCTATGTATTTATACCACAATTCCTGCTCAAATTTTTCAATAAATGAATAGTGCCTACATAAAGTAGTTTGGAAGATTGCTTCATTTGTCAAAAGTTGTTGCACCATTTTTCCATCTCCACCTAAAGTTGTTTGGAGGCTTGTGATGGTGGTGGTGTTGAATGTAGCTAGATTCTTCAGATTAGTGGGGTTTTGTTGGCCCAAGTAAGGTAGCATTCCGAAATTAGATTCATTATCATTACAGTCTAAATATTCATCAATGAATCTTTGTAGTGAATCGTGATCGCGATTTTCACACGTTACTGTAACACCCCGCCAGAGGTAGGATGCTACCGGTATGAGACATGATTGACCCATCTCCATAAGCCTCTAAATTTATTAAAAAAAAAATCCAGCATGATGTATCCTAAAAATGGACAATCTGGATCTCAGTCCAGCATCAAAACGAACTTGAAATAAACATCATATGTGAAAATGGCCCTCAGGTCCACACCAACACATCAAAATCATCACCTAAGGGCTATGTGCCCATATCATCTATCAAAACTTAAGTGCTATGCCCACAACATCATAAGAAATCAAAAAATTTACTTAATATTTACAAACAGTGTGCTCAGCATGACAAATAAAATATTAATCCCAAATTCTACAATTCTAAAGCTTATCTCAGGACACTTGCGAGGGTGACTGCCGCTTGGGTGATCCACGTCTCGAACATGACTTCCAAAGATCATGTGGTTGACCTATCATGAGCTAACTTGTAAAACTACAAACTGGTTTGGTGTGAGTTATAAAACTCAGTAAGTAACCATGCTCATGCAACAAACAAAACATAAAGTCAAGCATACTAGGAACTTTTCAACATTACCAAGTTACAAATTCACCTTTATCAACTTTTAACTAACCCTTTATCTATTACATATGCAATCCTCATATATATTACATATATATGTGTCAATCTAAAAGCTAAAATATTTAAAGCACGCAAGACAAGAATTCAAATATCATAGAGCGCATCATTTAACATCAAATCCATTTTAATCACGTGAAACATACAATCATATATTTATACTTTTATCACGAATAAACATTCTTTAAACATCAAACACATTTTCTTCTATTCGATTACAAACTATCTTTTAATCCCGATAGCTTTACAACAACTTAACATTTATGACTTATACGCATTCACCCATAACAGTGCGAAAATCATAAATTACTTCTATTAAATTCATGTCAATCACATTATCAAAGTCTTTACACATATATATACATATCAATACAACTTAGCAATCACGCTTTACAACATCTTATATCCACATCGGTTTTCAAACCATTCATTCATTTCACATAATCATATACTATCCATACATATTATGGGTTATGTCATATATATATATATACAAACACACAGATATACATACAGTCATCGTACAATTGATAACGAAATACATATAACAATCAATACATCACAGAACTCATAATCAACAATACAAACACATAGCTGGCTTACACATATAATGCTCGTATGTGACTCATTACCTATTTTAGAATATGTATTAGATGAATTTTGTCCGAACGAATTCCTAACCAGCTCGAATCAAACATACACACAGGCGCACACACCATATAACATAAACTCATCACACGATTTTTCATACACAAACACATACACGACAAACAACCCAAACATCATTCAAATACTCATATACATACATATATTTCAAACATACGAATATACACCTTATTACGAAATCAAATTTCATATCTCTCACAATCCTCACATCTCTTCATTTATCGATCAAACAAATTCTTTTTCAGAATTTCTATATAGAAATTTCTAATATAATTGTAGACAACAGAAACTGGACGACGCTGTTCTGGGCTCGCGGCCCGGTCGGGAATTCGAAATAACATGGAGTCGCCACCCGGTGTGAACCGGGAAAATGATTTAAGGCCGCACTCACCCCTCGCAAGGGAAGACCTCAAACCGTTGGGTTCAGAATGGTCCCTTACTTATGCCACTTGTAATATTATGATTTATGCAATAATTTAGCCAAGCCTAGACAACTTATTTCCAATGACAATTATATTTCTAAATTCACATGCATGAAATTAATCATCACAACATACAACATCACATGGAAATCTCATGAACATACTTTAATTACATAATGCGGAAAACAGATAGCAACCTAAACATAATGCAACTTCTAAACACAAAATAAACAACTAATCATGCTTGAGTACTATCTCATGGACACATTAACCAAATAACATACTAATAGCCTATCATGCATAAAAAATAAATAACACACTAATCTAAATCATGCTCAAACACAAGTTTGGATGAAACGAATACGTGTGTCTTTCAAGTGGTACGTGGCATTGTATCCCGAGTACAAACCGCACTACCGTCCATTCGGATTCGGCTACGGAATTTATGTCCGGGTTTCCATCCGATATACCACAAGAAATAACACATATTCCGTCCATCCGGAATCACATCATTCACCAATCCACAATTCTCATGCGAAATAAAATAACAAAATAACTAAAAATGAAAGATAAATAAATAAAAGGGCGCCCTCAGGTCTTACCTTTTAAGTCGCTTTCCGGGAGTGCGTTCCACGGTGCCGGAAGGGATATCGTTTCGATGTTTTCACTGGTCCGATGTTTCTACTGTTTTCACTCGTAGCTTCCGCTCGTCATTTTCACTGTTTTTCTCATGGTTTCCACTCACTATTTCCTCTATTTTTGTTCACTGTTTCAGGGGAGTTTTCACGTGACTTACAGACAATTCATGGGCTCGGTTTCACGGCAGTTTGGTGCGTGTGGGGCTGCAGCGTGGAGCTAGGGTTTGTGGCTTCTGTTTGCTCTGGCAGTGAGGGTTTTGTGGTCTGTTCTCTCGGCTGATAAGGGGAGTGCAAGGGCTGTTATTATTGACTGTGTTCTTTGTTATTTGGCTTGGCAGGGACGTGTTTGGATTATTTGTTGTTATTGTGTCGTGCATTGAACCTCAAACCTGACGCTGCTGTTAACGTGTGCATGGGCTGGTTTGGCTTGCTAGGCGTGAAGGGGCTGAGTTGAAGGGCTATTCACTGGTAGTGTTGATAGGCAGTATGCGTGAGGGTGTGTGCATGGGCTGTGACGGCAATGAGGGTTTGTTTCTGGTTCGTGTTTGATGCTTGAGGGCTATGTCCTTTGGCTGTTTGAAGACAATTAATGTGGACGTATGAAGGTAGTGCAGGGGCTGTTTGAAGGCTAGTGAATGGATGTGTTGAAGGCGGTAGGGGTTGCTCGGTTTGTCACGGCTTATGAAGGGTTATTTGCTGTGGAGTGCTGCTGGTTTGTCACGGCTTATGAAGGGTTATTTGCTGTGGAGTGCTGCTGGTTTGTCACGGCTTATGAAGGGTTATTTGCTGTCGGCGAAGTGAGGTAGGCTTAAAGGTTTTTGTGACTGTTTCATTGCCTAGTCAGTGAGCTATTTGATTGTAGCGTTCAGGTCTAAAATTTTGTCACTGTCAGGCTTGGACTGTTTTGTGTGGCAGTTCATTGGAGGGTTCACGGCTGAAGGTGGTGAAGGCAGTTGGTGTGTGCGTGTGTTAGTGGGCGGTGTGTGAGCTGAGCGTTTGAGGGGTCTTCATGAGGGCTGGTTGGGGCGTGCTTCAGGGGGCTGCGTTGTTGTTCATGGAGGAAGTCAGGGGCTGTTGAATACTGCTTATGGTGTGTTTGAGGGACTGGAATGGAGGGCAGTTTGCTTGCTTCAGGGGGACTGATTGCAGTGGCTGTGTTAGCGTATTTAGGGCTGTTTTCTCTGGCAGTTTGGTGCGTGTATGGGGCTGATATAGGCGTGATAATGGACAGTTTGATGGACGTGCGTGAGGGTGGCTTAAAGGGCAGTGGCTTTTGTACGTGAGAGGTTTCAGGGGGGGATTACATGAGTTTGGCTTGAGTGAGGACTGTGTTGCTAGGTGTGGATGGGGGCTTCGTGAGGGCTGGTAAATGTGTGAAGGTCAGGCTGTTGCGTGGAGCTTTGTACGTGAGCTTAGAGGCTGTGTCTTGGTCGTGAGTGACTTGGCTGGTGAAGGGAGGGGTTCAGTTTTGGTGTGAAGCCGAGAGGGTTAGTCCAGGAGTTGGGCGAGGGAGTCGGGAGGTTCCAAGAGAGCAATCGGGGCTGCCTGTGGCTTTTCTTCTAGAGGCGTGGGCTGTGTGATCATAGAGGTCAGGGGCCGAGAGGAGTGGGTGAAGGGTCATCATCTGCCAGAGGCATGGGCGGTTAGTGGTTGAGGCAGGGAGCAGTGTATGGGCGTAAATGATGAAGGTTAGGGGCGTTTGAATGGGCTGTTGCATGGCTTTTGTTGCTTAGTGTTTTGGCTTTGTTTGTAGTTGCAAGTTGGTCAGTGGAGTGATGGGTGGTTATGGGTGCATGGGTTTATGTAATGGGCGTGCAGGGAAGAAAGTTAGTGGAGGATGGGTGGCTAATGCTGAATTGGTTTAATTTATTTTGTCAATTTATGCTTGGTGGAGTTTTGGAATGAAGTGTTTGACAAATGGAGGAGGAATTATTGTATGGTGCCGTGAATGTGGCATGGAGGAGGTGGGTTTTGTTGTGAACCGGGCCGAGGATAAATTAAAATTTAGACCGAACGAGCGAACCCGAAGCTCGAACAAGCGAACCAAATCCAATAAAAATGCCAATTTTTGACCCTTCCCATCCGACGACCGCTTTCCGCAACTTCCGCAACTAATAAATAGTGCCTCCATTCGAGGCTCATCATTGGGCTGATATGCAAAAATGTAATGCCTACAATAATATTTTTACCAAATAAACATATTCGTTTGGAGAGAATTTTGCTTATATTCAATCCTTATCTCACTTACCATCTCAACCTCTATACGAATAATCGGATGTATAAGACAATAACAACTTTATTCCATTAACTGATCTCGTATACTCAAATTATTCACAGCTTATCATCACATACATATACAAACCATTACATGTTCATACATTTACATGCATCAATACATACATGTAGCCATCAAACTCATCAAACTTTTCACTTCATATCATAGCATTATCCTCAAACGTTTCACTTCAGAATGCATCAATGCATACATATGGACATTAAGATCATCAAACATCTCACTTCATATCATAGAAATGACAAAAGTCATACCTGTGATGGTCGACTAACTCAACTGTTCACGATCTCGAAGTTTTTTTTCCAAATCCATATATTAACTATCATAAACCTTTCAATTGTCTTTACATATGTGTGTGTATATATATACGTTTAAAACACGAAAAGAACGATTCTAGAACACATAGCATGGGTTACTTACCTGGCTTCGCGAGTGCTCCAGGTCTTAGACAAATCTGTCAAAAAAATGGCGAAATGCCGTCAGAATCATAACTTATGAAATTCTCGACTTAACTTTGACAAAGTTCCGGATCTTTCCGGGATAACCAAATCAAGTCCGATTTCAATATTTTCAGTTCCATTACTCTTAAAATATCCTTACAAATTATTCCAAATCATTAGTTCAGTTAAATCCCCAGTTTACGTATTTTTTTTAAGAAAATCTTCTGAAAAAATTCCGCAAACGCTACGGAAGGGTCCCGAACCCTTCGAGCCTACCCGGATTTATCCAAACGTATTCGTAATATCTATATAACTCATAACTATCGTTAAAATCAAAACACATCACTATATGTAAAAATCCACTTTTACCGAAAACTTGCATATTCTTTTGGATCGATCAAACTCATTTTGTTTTCACTCGGATTTTACCAAATGCACATATTCAATATACTAATACTCAAACAATTCATTTTATATCATTACGCTACTCCACAAAACTACTGGATACATCCGAATATTTAGAGGAAAACTTGAAATTTGCGGATTTTTATCGGGAGGTCTTACCGAGATTTCGAGGTCATATACGGACTTCAAATGATCCCACGAACGCACTGGAATCGACGGAATTCCAATCAAAGTTATTGTTCACCGTGGGTCACTATTCATCTGAATCTTTCTCTCTCAATTCACGCGAAACCAAGCACAATTCCGTAAAACCGACATCGCAACCTTGTAGTACTCTCCGAGAGTTTCGATTTGACGGTTGGTTCGGACCGTGAAACGAAGCGAGGAGTCGGGATCGACAAACCCATGTGCATGCGTCTTCACCTACATTTCTCATCGTTGTCGACGTTTTCTACCTCGTCGCCGACCACCATCAGATGTCTGGTGGCCGGACGCTTCCCCTGCACCGGCGTGCCAGTCGGCGGTGGCCGACTAGCCACCGGTGAAACTAGATGCCCTCTTTTCGTTTTTTGGGAAGGGGGTTGAATGGGAAAGTTTTAGAACTTATGTCATTTTGGCAATTCTTGAAACTATGGGGTATTTATAGAAAAATTTTGAAAATTATATTATGACCCCTGAAAATTACAATTAGGTCCATTTCATGGGGTTTTCTCGAAAATTCATATTTTGGAAGCCCTTCTGTTGTAAATTTCAAAAAGTATTCAACACGAAAGTTGTTCGTCTCGTCAAAACGAGTCTGATGGTTCAAGAATCAGCTCAATCAGAGTTCGTTTGTTATTTTTATAGCCGAGATAAGAAACTTTTACGCTTATAACGATATAATCAGGAATCGCGTAACCGGTTCTCGAAACCACACGTTTTCCAATGAGACAAAGTTTCACTTTAAAATATTTCGATCTATATTTTAACACATAAACTCTTATTTTCGAATACCATTACATTCCAAATCCTTAACTTTAATTTGAAAATCTTTTAGAAATTCTCCGAAAATTTGAGATATTACATCACGGAAGCACACGTATCGTTCAAGTGTTAAAATCTGGTACCAAGTGGCACCAAAATTCAATCCCCGACAACAATGTCAAAAATTGCTTGCCATTTTCCATGAATGAAAATATTTTAAGGTACCAAGTGCAAAATCATAAGTCAATTATAATATATGAACTCAAGAGTACAAGTTTTTTGTTCCCAAGAGATTGAATATGAACTTAAAATGTGCCAAATAAAATTTAACTGCATAAAATAAATTTCTTAATGTTTGGAGTGGATATAATGTAAGAAAAATAAATTGCATAAAAGTAAATAAATGAAATGAGATACAAAGATAGAAAATGAGTTGGGATAAATAATAAACTAGGCAAAGCACACACCTCATGTTTGATATAACATAGCACAATAAGGCTAATCGTAAGTAAGGTATCTCAAGGTTCACTATCCTCAAGGGTATACAATCCTACAGAACTCTTAATGATAAATTGTCCCAAAGTTCATTATCCCCGAAAGTACAACCTATCAAGTTTCAATTGTCCATATTCCATAGGTTTGAATTTAGAAGAGTCATAAATTTCTATCAATATTATTTTATACTGAAAAGCTACATACTTTATGTCTTTAACAAGTTCTTTAATGACCAATATAAAGAAAATAAGAAAGAGTAAAGTGAAGAGACAATAAAGAGCATAATGTACTTACTTAAACTTGAAGTATAAAAATTATGTTAGAGCTTATTAGTAAGTTATATTAGTGTCCTTCACACCCAAACATCAACGGATTTAACCTCTCTTTATCATCAACATGAAGAAAAGAAGGCCTTCATCCTAAGGCTTGGAGGTGTGAAGCTTGAGTTACAATGATAAATTTGAGAGAATAAGAAAAGATGAGAGAATATACAAGAGAGTTTTTAACCAAATACTTCAAATATTACTTAATGAATTTCAAGACAAAATATGATATCTCTACATGTAGAGCTTTATATAGACAAACCTAATGACTAAAATAATATTAACAAAGTATTACAATAAAATAGCAAAATCTTTGAATTCAAAATATCAAAGACTAAGAATGTCAACAATTTAATCTTTGATTCCAACGAAAATTTATTATTGACTTGTTCTTTTAAGTGTCCTAGAAGTCTTAGATTCAGTTGGAGAAGTTATGTTCCCAAAATGATGAAATATGGTGAAAGTTAATGTGCATATGATGTCTATTTCATGTAAATTCTCAGATTTGGGGTATGTAGAGGTTTAGTGAACAGAAGCTAGAGTTGGCTCACCGAACTCGTCATTGATACTTGTTGGTTCTAGCCAAGCTTGCATGCATCATGCATGCAAGGTGTGAAACCGTGAGATGCCAGTTGCAAGCCAACAACAAGCAGCAAGTTGGCCAGAATGAGGAAGTCAGATTGATTCAAGTTGCCAAACCGTGTGACACTGTTCACACGGTTTAGAAGCATGATCAGCATGGCTAAGCTGCCAAAGCCATTCCGGGGAGAAGCTGTTCATGCCGCCTGCTACCTGATCAACAGATCATCATCTGTACCGTTGAATTTCGAGATTCCGGAGAAAGTGTGGTCTGGTAAGAATCCTTCATATTCTCACCTCAGAATATTCGGATGTTTAGCATTTGCACATGTATCCAAGGAGCTCAGGCAGAAGCTCGATGTAAAGACTACTCCATGCATCTTTATAGGCTATGGAGACGAGGAATTTGGATACATGCTATGGGACTCGAAGGAAATGAAGGTCATCAGAAGCAGAGATGTAGTGTTTCTTGAAGACCAGACAATAGAAGACATTGAAAAGCCCAAGATGCCTTCTAAAACCAGTGCTGACAATGCCGATGTAAATCCATACACAACCCCAGTACCAACACCAGTGGCCACAGATGATAATGGGGTGCAAGATATGCCAGAAGCAGGACCAGAGGAGGAAGGAGGTGTTGAGCAGGGGGAGCTGCAGCCTGCTCCATCAGAGGCTTCAGGATCATCCACAGATCCGGATGACAACAGACAGCCAGAACCTCCAGTACGAAGATCCAAGAGAGGCCGGATTCCATCAGCTAGATACTCAGGATCAGAATACATTCTGCTTACTGACGAAAGGGAACCAGAAACCTTCAATGAAGCGGTATCTCATAAAGACAAAAACAAATGGTTGCACGCAATGCATGATGAGATGAAATCTCTGCAAAAAAATAACACTTATGAGATAGTTAAGCTCCCACATGGAATGAAGGCACTGAAAAACAAATGGGTGTTCAAGCTCAAGAAAGATGGCAGCGGAAAAGTGGTGAAACACAAAGCTCGACTAGTAGTCAAAGGATTCCTACAGAAAAAAAGGAATTGACTTTGATGAGATCTTTTCACCGGTGGTAAAAATGGATTCAATCCGAGTCATCCTAGGATTGGTAGCCAAATTGAACTTGGAGCTTGAACAGATGGATGTCAAAACAGCATTTCTTCATGGTGATCTAAAAAAGAAATCTACATGGAGTAGCCAGAATGATTCAAGGTTTCAGGAAAAGAAAACCTTGTTTGCAAGCTGAAAAAGAGCTTGTACAGGCTCAAGCAAGCACCGAGGCAGTGGTACAAGAAGTTCGACTCATTCATGGTGGGTCAAGGCTACAAAAGAACTGCAGCAGATCAGTGTGTATACATTCAGAGGTTTCCAGATGGAATTTTTTTGCTCTTCTACTATATATAGATGACATGTTGATTGTTGGACAAGAAGTAACGAAGATCAGCCAACTGAAGAATGAACTCTCTAAGTCTTTCGACATGAAAGATTTAGGACCAGCTCAACAGATTTTGGGAATGGAGATTGTTCGTGACAGACAGAACAAGAAGTTATGGCTTTAACAAGAGAGGTATATTAACGGATAATCAAGAGGTTCGATATACAGAAAGCCAAACCAGTCAGCGTTCCGCTAGCGCACCATTTCAAACTGAGCAAGAGTTCGTGCCCCTCATCCAAGAAATAGATGGAGGAAATGTCAGCAATACCATATTCTTCAGCTGTTGGGAGCCTAATGTATGCAATGGTATGTATCAGGCCAGATATTGCACACGCAGTGGGTGTAGTGAGCCGTTTTCTCTCTAACCCTGGAAAGCAACACTGGGAGGCAGTCAAATGGATTCTCAGGTACCTCAAGGGTACAACGAAGTTTCGTATGTGTTATGAGGGAGCTGATCCGATCTTGGAAGGCTATACAGATTCAGATATGGCAGGAGATCTTGATGGTAGGAAATCTACATCAGGATTCATCTACACTTTTGCAGGGGGAGCTGTGTCATGGCAGTCAAGATTGCAGAGGTGTATTACATTATCCACAACAGAGGCTGAATACATTGCTATAGCTGAGGCAGGAAAAGAAATGTTGTGGCTAAAGCGTTTTCTCCAAGAGTTAGGGATCAAGCAAACGGAATACAAGATATATTGTGACAGTCAGAGTGCTCTGGACTTGAGCAAAAACTCAATGTATCATTCCCGGACGAAACACATTGATATTCGCTATCATTGGATACGCGAGGTGATGGATCAACAACTGCTGAGACTAGTGAAGATCCATACAGATGAGAATCCAGCAAACATGTTAACAAATGTGGTTACTCGAGACAAGTTAGAGCTGTGCAGAGACATAACCGGGATAGTTGTCAGATGACGATGGTTTCAGATGCAACTGGAGGGGGAGATTTGTTGGTTCTAGCCAAGCTTTCATGCATCATGCATGCAAGCTGTGAAACCGTGTGATGCCAGTTGTAAGCCAACAACAAGCAGCAAGTTAGCCAGAATGACGAAGCCAGCTTGATTCAAGTTGCCAAACTGTGTGACACTGTTCACACGGTTTTGGCATTATAAATTGAGCCCTCCAGATCAGTGTTAAGCATCCCAAAGAAGAGAGAAAACAGAGAGTGTGTGAGGTTTTTTTTGTTTAAATTTCTAGTTGTAAACTTGTATATATTCTTGAAGTAATAGATAAAGAATTTGGTTTTTCCTCAAAACACTCCAAGAGTGATCGGTAAATCACAAAATATTTTTTGTTTGATTCCAACTTAGTTCGATTAATCAAAGGTTGAGACTTCAGTTAATGGAAGTCTTCAATTTATGAAATTCAGTTAACATTTTTAATTTTTATTAACCATCAAAAATTTTTTTTTTTTAAAATCCATAATTATTTTATAATATAAAACAAAATTACATAATATCATTTATGAAAAGGGATAGAAAATTTTCCCGTAAGATTATCGTCAAAGCTCCGCTTTGTAGAGAATTTTCGTAGAATCAAAATGAAAGTGCTATAATTTGTAGTGTTTTTTTTATACAAATAGAGATCGACAGCGAAGATTGCGGTGATGAAGGTTAATCAATAGCATAGATTTCCATAGGAATGACATCCAACAAACATGAACACGAGGGCGATCACCTATCAGATTTTAATTTTAGGTTTCAGGTTTGGCCTTATTTGGAGTTTTCATTATATATTTTTTCAAGAAATCACACAATTTAACAGTTTGATTCGGGTTGACTCAAATCGAATGGTAAACCAAACGGTTTCTTTCATTCATATTTTTTGGTTTATATAACTAAAATTGAATCAAACCCCACCCTTACCAAACACACAAGAAAGCCACTCCACAAAATGGATCACCAGATGGCCTATAAGTAAATCATTGAAACAATGTCATCAGAATCTTCAAGTATACCTGAAAGAATCCATCAACTCTTGTGAATGTTGTGCAACAACCACATTCACCAAGGTCAAAACCACATCCACAATTGTCAAGGTTTTGGTGTAACCACCAACTACTACATTAAAATTTGTTGACATTATAGTCATTGTTTTGGCTATAAATTGAGCTCTCATTTATGAGTTCATGCATCCCAAATATTAAGTTCCATGTCAAGAGAGCTTAGAGAGAAAAGTGTGAGGTTTTTGTAACAAAGTTTGTAATCTTTGTAAAGTCTATTCAAGTAGTAATACAAGAGATTTTTCCTCTTAAATACTCTACAGTGGTCAGAGAATCACAACAAGTGGTATCAGAGCTTTGGTTATACATTGGTGTCGTAAAATCGAAGAACGGAACTCGGTTCAGAAAATTCGGGTTTCGGGAAAGTTTTCAAAAATCAATTTTGAGCATACCATCAGCTTGTTCACATCGAGACGAGCACAATGGTATTTTCCGATGATCAAACGGAGGTCCAGGGAGCCCGCTCGCGCCTACATGTGCCGAGCAGCAACTGTCCACGCGCGCCACGCGCAGCTAGAGGTTCAAGACACTGACGTGTCATCCACGTCATCGCCACATCAGCACATGCCAGTGCACAGTCAGCGCTGAGTCAGCATCCACGTTAGCTGACACGTCATCCGATAGTCATCCGCCACATCAGCGCCACATCACTTGCCACGTCAGTAACCGGTACAGTCAGCAGCCACGTCACCTACCACGTCAGCATACCTGTAAATTTCATTGAGCCTCCTGAATTCTCTGAAATTTACAAATTTGCCCCAGAAGTTTAAGAAATTTATAACTTGGCCCCTATATCGGATTTGGACTAGCGAAGTGTCTAATCCACTATTTTCGACCATTTCGGATGCAATGGTGACCTCCAATTTGAGAAATTCAGCCTCGATTTTATCTTATTTTCATTTTAAACTTTAAAACTTAAAATGGAAATGGAAGATTCCTCTTCTGGTGCGATGATCAAGCTGACATCAACCAATTACTCTCTTTGGAGGCCTCGGATAATAGATTTTTTGCACTGCAAAGATCTGTTCGATATTATCGAGGTGAAGGGAGAGAGACCAGAATCTGTTAAAGATAGTGACTGGAATAAACTCAATAACAGAACTCTGAGTCAAATTAAGTAGTGGATCGGCCACAACGTCTTCCACTATGCAGCATAGGATACAAGTGCTTAGGAAATGTGGATAAAATTGGAAGACATGTTTCAGGCCAAGACAGCTCGGAATAAAGCCTTAATAATGAGGCGTTTGGTGAACCTGAAGCTACGGAGTGGAACTTCTGTTACAGAACACAATAATGAGTTCTAGAGCCTGGTAAACCAGTTGTCTGTAGTAGATATGCAACTTGGAGATGAAGTTCAAGCCCTCTTACTACTTAGTTCTCTTCCTGATAGTTGGGAAACATGGGTGGTTACTCTCAGTAATTCGGCTCCATGAGGTAAACTTATCATGCCTATGGTAAAATATGCCTTGTAAAATGAGGAGGCCAGAAGAAAAGACGTGGGCACAGATCAGACATGAGCCCTTGTCATGGAGAATCGAGGAAGACAATAAGATAAAAATCGAGGTATAGGGAGAGGTAGAAGCAAAAGCATAGGCAAATCTACAGACGGGAGAAAGCCTACCTACAAGTGCTACCATTGTGGCATAGAAGGCCACTTAAAGAAGAATTGCCGAAAGCTGCAATGAGAGCAAGGTCAAGGCAATTCCCAGTCGAAGAAGAATGATGCGGAGACACTAGTAGTTGTTGGGGTTTTAGGTGAAGGGCACAGCGGAAGCGCGGTTCGGGCGAAATCGTAATTTAAAACTTTTCAAATTACCGAATAAATTATTCAATATCTAATATAAATAATTTATTCATATTTCACCTAAACCTATTTATTCAATACCAAATATCAACATAAATAAGGTTGAAACATCGCGAAACTTTTGTGAAAACCGTTTTTCCGCAAAATGACGCAAAACGCGTTTTTGACCGAACCGACCACTTGAAACTTATGGGGACTGCCCAGGTCAGCCCCAATAGTGCCAGGGCAGTTCATGGGCTGCCCGAACAGTGACAGACTCACTGTTTGGGCAGCCGTCTCATGGTTGACTCAAAAGTCACCCGATAATGTTGTTTTTGACCGTTTTCACTTATTTCAACTCGGAAACAATTTCCGGCAATTGTTCCAACTCCCAAAACACATCAATTACATTCATATGACATCAAATTCATCACAAAATTTCCAGTTTTGCAGAATCTGATCCAAAAACTAAAAATTCTAATTTTCATGCTTTAAATCTAAATTTTCAAGATTAATCTAATTAATCATAACACCAACAAAAGTCACCACACATGAAGCACCCAAGAACAATTATAGGTGTCATAAGAGTGGTCATAACACTCTAGAATAGCAACTCATCAACAATTGATCAAATTGGACAATAATTACACTAATTACTTCCAAAACTACTTCACACATGCATTTCACTTCCATCTATGTCATCCACAAACAAAAGCCCCAAAAATTCAGAATCAAAGGAACCCTAGAACCCTTTTAACAACTCAATAAACAAGAACTAAATTTCCAAGCTTAGGGTTATGGTAGATTACCTTTAATCCTCCAATTCCTTAGTTTTTTCTTGAATTTTCTTTTGATTCTTCATGGATTCTTCAAGAAAATTTGGAAACCCATTTTTTTAGAGCTTAGTCGTTCATGGTGTGTGGAATAATGAAGAAGAAAATAATTTTTCTTTTTAAAAGGGAGTGACCGACTTTAGCATAGTGTAGGGGCATTTTTATCATTTTCCATTTTAATCAAATTAAATCCATTTACACTTTATAATAACAAATCAAATTTTGACAAATAAAATGTAATTAAAACATGCCATGTTGACCAATAATAATTGGACAAATTCCATAACATTTATGAAAAAGTTTATTAATTAATAATTCAAATATTTAACAATTAAATATCCAAATAATTAATAAATGTAATTATTATTATATATGTATTTTTATTTACAATAAATAACAAATACATATATTTATGGCATATGTCAAAATCTCATTTGACGAATAATTAATGTGTATCTAATCGTAGTGTGTATCAAATATAAATACACAATAATTATTATCGGACAAAATCCCCTAAAGCATGTGTTATTGTTTAACCGATTAAACGATTTGAATTAACTCATTTAATTCGATGAAGTATTATGAATAATCCGTATTATTCATATCGTGTTGCCCAAGTGCTCAACGAGTACACTTCATATTGTGGGACTCTCTAAGTTTAGCTTTATCCATCACGAAATCCAATTTCGTGTCAATAATTCACTCACTCATGGATTATGACGACCATAGATAATCTCGCTAAACTATGCAAGCCGAGGTCATTGCATACGTATAATCTCTCCATCACAGGCTATCCATATTATACCTGGGATATAGATGAGAACGTCAAATTCATTCGGTATAATATAGTCGACTTTCAATTTACGATCTCTAAATAACACTCGGAACTGATTTCTGAAGTTATACCACGGCCATGGATTTACTAGATCGTAAACACGTGTTGGATGTCTATGCCCTGTACACAGGACTGACGGATCCTATCTTGATACGCACTGGATATCATGAGCATCAGTCCACACCCAACGAACAGGCGGAGGTCTGATCTAAATAGATCGGTGACGTGACTGTCATCAAATTATGGAGGATAACTCATATATCCCACTGTGGTATCTCAAGTCGAATGACTATTATGCTTGCTCAACTCGAGAAGATTTCTATTGATGTAGGTGTATCATCTATTAGGAAACCTTCAGTGAGTCGTTCAGTATCTTATCAAATAAACACCTACATGTCTATACGAGTCTCCTAAGACTCATGGTTCATTGGGATAAACCATCGGACCAAGTCACAATATACGACATGTACTGGTCTCAGCAGATTTTATTAACCGACCCATGTTAGTAAATCTTGACCAGGAATTTTATTTAAGGATATACATCTAATAGTGTGCTTCCCAATGTCAATTACAAACTACGTTGTAACTGCACAATATATTGTAGATCCTAAGGTCTTTGTCTAATATACACGTATCACTAAACCAGATTTAGTTTCGATCTAATCATAATCAGATATCTAATCGTAATTAGATCGAATAAGCATATAAAAGACAAGGGTGCTACCATTAAAGTTGTTATATTATGGAAAATAGAATTACTCGTATTCATGAATCAGACATAAATATGATCCGGATTGGTACTCCGAGCACCAACCCTAACAGTAGTTGCCTCAGGTGATGTAGTTATCTGCTCCATCCAGGAAGAGACATGCCTTCACATCGAAACTCAAGATATTGAGTGGGTGGTAGATACTGTAGCATCCTACCACGTCACTCCTCATAGACACTTTTTCACGACATACAAAGTATGAGACTTTGGAGTAGTGAATATGGAAAATATTAGTTTCTCTCAGATAGTGGGAATTGGTGAAATTCAGTTGCAGACAAATGCAGGGTATACAATAACCCTGAAGGAGGTGAGACATGTTCTGGAACTTCGGTTCATTCTACTATCGGGGGTAGCTCTTGAAAAACAAGGTTATGCTAACCACTTTAGCAATGATACTTGGAGAATGATAAAATGTGTCATGGTCGTCGCCCGAGGACATATTTGTTGTACTTTATTGTGGTATTTTATATAAAACTCATGTGAATATATGTGTAGAAAACCTCAATATATAGTTGAACAATATATCCAGACACAGTCCTAGCACCAACATAAGTGGCTACAGATAATGATGGGTTGCATGATATGCCAGAAGCAGAGCCAGATGAGGAAGATGGTGTTGAGCAGGGGGAGTTGCAACCCGCTCCATCAGAGGTTTCAGGATCATCCACAGATCTAGATGATGACAGACCTCCAGAAACCAGTGAACCTCCAGTACGAAGATCTGAGCGAGGCCGGATTCCATCAAACATATACTCAGGATCTGACTATATTCTGCTTACTGACGAGAGGGAGCCAGAAAGTTTCAAGGAAGTTGTATCTCATAAAGACAAAGGAAAATGGCTGCATGCAATGCGGGATGAAATGGAATCTCTGCAGAATAATCATATTTATGAGATAGTCAAGCTCCCGCAAGGCATAAAGGCACTGAAGAACAAATGGGTGTTCAAGCTGAAGAAAGGTGGCAGCGGAAATATGGTGAAACACAAAGCCCGGTTGGTAGTCAAATGATTCCTACATAAAAAGGGAATCGACTTTGATGAAATTTTTCACCAGTTGTAAAAATGGCTTCAATCCGAGTTATCCTAGGATTGTTAGCCAGTTTGAACTTAGAGCTTGAACAGATGGATGTTAAGACAACATTTCTTCATGGTGATCTAAATAAAGAAATCTACATGGAGCAGCCAGAAGGTTTCAAGGTTTCGGGAAAAGAGAACTTTGTTTGCAAGTTGAAAAAAAGCTTGTACGGCCTCAAGCAAGCACCAAGACAGTAGTACAAGAAGTTTGACTCGGCCATGGTGAGTCAAGGCTACAAAAGAACTACAACATACCAGTGTGTATACATTCAAAAGTTTCCAGATGGAAATTTCATTGCTCTTTTACTATACGTAGACGAAATATTGATCGTTGGACAAGATGCAACGAAGATCAGCCAGCTGAAGAATGAACTCTCTAAGTCTTTCAACATGAAAGACTTAGGACCAACTCAATAAATTTTGGGAATGCAAATAGTTCAAAACAGACAAAATAAAAGGTTGTGACTTTCACATGAGAATTATATTGAAATGATAATCAGGAGATTCGATATACGGAATGCCAAACCTGTCAACATTTTGCTAGCACACCACTTCAATTTGAGCAAGAGTTCATGTCCCTCATCCAAAAAAGAGATAGAGAAGATGTCATCAGTGTCATATTCTTCAGCAGTTGGAAGCCTAATATATGTTATGGTATGTACCAGGCCAGATATTGCTAATACAATGGGTGTAGTGAGCCGTTTTTTCTCTAACCTAGGAAAACAACACTGAGAGGCAGTCAAATGGATTCTCAGGTAACTCAAGGGTACATCGAAGTTATGTTTGTGCAACGGAGGAGCTGATCCAATCTTGAAAGGCCATACAGATTTAGATATGACATGAGATCTTGATGGTAGGAAATCTACATCAAGTTTCATCTACACTTTTGCAGGGGGAGCTGTGTCATGGCAGTCAAGATTGCAGAGGTGTATTGCATTATCCACAACAGAAGCTGAGTACATTGCAGTAGAGGAAGCAAGAAATGAAATGTTATGGTTATAGTATTTTCTCCAAGAATTAGGGATCAAGCAGACATGATACAAGATACATTGTGATATTCAGAGTGCTCTCGACTTGAGCAAAAACTCAATATATCATTCTCGGACGAAGCACATTGATATTCGCTATCATTAGATACGATATGTGATGGATCAACAACTGTTGAAACTAGTGAAGATCCATACATATGAGAATCTAGCTGACATGTTAACAAATTTGGTTACTCGGGACAAGCTACAGTTGTGCAGAGACATAGCCGGGATAGGTGTCAGATGACAATCATTTCGGATGCAGCTGGAGGGGGATAATTGAAAGAATCCAGCAATTCTTGTGAATGTGGTGCAACAACCACATTCACCAAGGTCAAAACCACATCCACCATTGTCAAGGTTTTAGTGTAACCACCAACTACTACATTAAAATTTATTGACATTATAGTCATTGCTTTGGCTATAAATTGAACTCTCATTTTTGAGTTCATGCATCCCAAATATTAAGTTCCATATCAAGAGAGCTTAGAGATAAAAGTGTGAGGTTTTTGTAACAAAGTTTGTAATCTTTGTAAAGTCTATTCAAGTAGTAATAGCAAGAGATTTTTCCTCATAAATACTCTACATTGGTCAGAGAATCACAACAATACCATCATCAGAGTCCCTTATCAATGTATACACAGTCACCTCTAACCCGGGCATATCTATTGAACCAATAGTAAAGAGATACCATCAAGAGGTCACTAAAAACAAATTAATTAAGAAGTTTATCAGCTGGAGTTTTTTAAAAAAAAGTATTATTTACTAAAAGACCTCATATTTATTGAATTTATAAAAATGTCCAAGTTGAATGTTAAAATTATAAAAATACCCTAAGTGATTTTAAAACATCTCATGTTACTTGTTAAGGAAATAATATTTATTTATTATGGAAACAATGTTAAGTCTATATTATCTCTTTATTATGAAATCAATCTCCAAAATATAATTCCTAAAATCCTTAGGATTTGTGATATTATTAGATTTCCATTATTAATATTATTTATTTTCCATTTTAGTTTGATATATAACATATATAAAGGCTCCTACCATTGTAATACAATATAAAGTGAATTCAAAACTTTCTTTCATTATCTAATATGGTATCAGACACCAGATTACGACTTTTATGGTTTTTCTCTCTCTAGTTCTCATTGGTGCGTGGGGATCACGGACCATCGGCCCGTGAACCTCACATGCCACCTTATTTTGATCTCACATCATAATTTCAAATCCTCACAGGAAGTGCCACTTCAAACTAAATCCAACACCCACCATTCCCCTTTCATCACCCACTTTCCAATAGAAGTTTGTTTTACCACTTATTGAAGGACTTTGAGAATTCGTTATGGCGTTCTGGAATAACAACACCCTTACTCGTGATGACTTCATTGGCTTCGCAAGGATTCAACTCCACAATGCATTTACCCAAGGTTTTGATGATGTTGTCCAAATTGAGCAGATTGAATTTTCCTACCACTCAAATTCGCTAGCTCTAATCTCAGTTATGATCAATCTCATCTTGATCTCGTCATCATTCGCCAGCTCAAATGTTCCATTCATTGACGCACCACCTTATCGGCAAAACTGTGTCCCAAAACGACATAGTAAAAGCTTTGATACCACCCTCAGCCATGCATCTGAAGTCAGATTTATTCATCAATTTCGATTTCCAGTCATTCAAGCTTAAAAGAAGCACCAAGAGCTTCTGATCCACGTCTTGATCCTCTATTTAGTCTCAATTCTCGCTTTTATCATTCGTGCTTTATTTCGGGCTTTTGGGCTCATTTAGGGATTTCGCTATCTCTCAGACTTTGGCTCTCTCTCGGGATTTTGACTCCATCTGGGGCTTTCGGCTCCCTCTTGGGCTTCGGCTCCCTCTTGGGTTTCAGTCCCCTCTCGGGATTTCACTACTTTTTGTTCCCTCTCAGAATTTCACTCTCTCTCGGGCTTCAACTCTCTCTTGGACCTCGGCTCCCCCTTCAGGCTTCGTAGGTTAAAACTCATCAATTATCTCAAAGTTTCAAGACTCTAAATTTCAAGACTCCGACCTCCGATTTCAAGATGCAACCTCAAGTTTATTCATTTATCACCAGCTTGAGTTTGAGGAGGGGGTGTTAAGGAAATAATATCTCTTTATTATGGAAACAATGTTAAGTAAATACTATCTCTTTATTATGCAGTCAATTTCCAAGATATGATTCTTAGAATTCTTAAGATTTGTGGTATTATTATATTTTCATTATCAATATTATTTCTTTCCTATTTTAGTTTGATATGTATAAGCTTGTATAAAGACCCCTACTATTGTAAAATAATACAGAGTGAAGATGAATTTTTCTTTCATTATCTAACATTACCCATAGTTTAAGTGTCTAAGGGGGGTGTATTCAATTGAGATTTTAAAAGACTATTTATCGATAAATAAGTCCAGTAGATTTTAAAAGACATTTAAAGAATGTAATGACTTATAAGATTTTATGACATTTTTTTTAATAAAGATTTTTTACTTATAAGATTTTAAAAGATTTATATAATAAGAATTTGTAAGATTTGAAATGACTACATATAGATTTTTTTTTCTTTTTTTTAAATAGATATTATATGGAATGGAACCATAAATAAAAAAAAAAAGCTAATGAAAGTCAATTGGTACAAGCTGTGGACATTTGCATCAACAATAACAGAAAACATAATCATATGAAATAGTCATATCCAATGGTAGTAATTCACCATCGAGTTAATGGACGTTCAATATGTTCACTACGCATCATAAACAAAAACTTATTTAACAAATGCATTATTGAATAAATTGCCATCATTGAACAGTAAATGGCTTCATAAAATTCTTCATCATCCATATCTTCATCATTAATTTCTTCTTCCTCTATGTCGTTACCTTCGTACATGTGCGATTGTGACATTATATATATATATATATATTTATTTATTTATTTTTGGATGTTAACAAACAATATATATTTTTTTTCAAACGATGCATTTAGCTCAAAGGGTATATGAACATATAATCAAGATTGATAAAGCAAACAGAATTTGATGATAAAATTCATCTTAACACAATCTATAGGAAGTGGAATATCAAAATTAAAAATAAATTGATAAGTTAAATTTTTTTTTTTTTTGATAAATTGATACCAATAAATCATCATGTGCACATCAAATATTCATCAAAGTAAAAGCTAATATTCAAATTTCCTAAACAAAAAAATTATAATAACAATAGTTCAACCAATTTATAACTGAATTAATTCAATCAAAGTAAAACCTAAAGGGGAATGATAAAAAAATAGTTCAACAAATCATAACATGATTAAAATATATAGGTTTGGTAATATTCGTTCAAAATGGCTTTTAATTCATTTCAAAATGGCTTTCAGCCTGAGATTAAAAGTTTTTAATTCGTTCACATCATTAATTATTTTATTCTGAAATTGATATGTGAATACTACTTCTAAAGTCATTTTACAGATTGTGGTGGGTTAAGAGAGTAAGTACTTACAAAACAACAATTTTTTTAAGGTTGAAAAATCAAACTGGAAGTTTTTAATCTTTAAAATCGAATTCACAGTGAGATTCACAGTGAGATTACTTTGAGATTCAATAAAAGACACAGCAACAGCGAAAAGGACACAACAATCAAATATTTCAGGAATAAACTAGATCATCAATCTATCTATTTTTCATTCACAAATAAAATCGATCCACACATAATAAAAAATTGGAACACAAAAGTACATTGTTCACAAAGAGTTCACAAATATGTTTTTCTTCTCTTCTCTAGCCTCAAAAAAATCTCATATCAAAAGTCTGATGGGTTAGGGTGAGATTTTTTTAGGATTTGATATTTATATTTTCTATTAAAAAGTCTCACACAATCTCACATATAAAAAAATCCTTCAAAATCAACAAGTTTTCAATACCATAAGACTTTTTATTATTTGTTTAAAGTCCTGATTGAATACCACTGGATTTGGACACCCTATTTAAAAGTCCTAAAAGTCTTAATGGAATACCACAAAACTTTTTAGATTATTTAAAAGTCTTAATTGAATACCACAAGACTTATTTAACTTAAAATAGTTTTAAAATCCCAATTCAATATATCCCCCTAAATCTAATTAATTTATAAGTTATTAAATTTAAGTAACTTAAATAAATTAAAAAAAACACAATAAACATTAAAGTAAAAAAAAAAAAAAAACAAACAAACAAACAATAAAGAAAAAATGGCAAAGACAACTTAGATGGAGAAATTTTCAGAAACATCTCAACAATTGCAATCTCATTAGGAAAAATGAGTGGCAGTTCAAAGAAAAAAAAATTAAAGTTAATTTGTATCATATTTCCAGAAATCTCGGTTTATTGTTGTTGAGCTCCACTCTTGATTTCCACCATCTTGAACTTTTTTGATATTTGATATTTATGATCTTTCATATTGGGTTTATTTATCATTATGTCTCTGATACATGATTTGTTATTATCAAAATAAATATAATATATGAGACCTAAAAAGTCAATGATAAAGACATCATGTATTTTATCATCATCAGAGATGTTCTAATGATATTATATGATAAGCTCTCGACATAATTAGGGGGAGCTAAATTGTTGAGTTTATGGTTTTCCTCAAATGGAGGAAGTTTTAAAGTGTTTATATTCTCATTCCGGATTATCTTAATAAAAACCTTAAAAATAAAAATGCTATCAATTTTAATTGGTGCAAATATTTGATATCTTATTTTCAAACTTGAAAATCTTTTAAATGGTATCAAATTATTTTTTGCATTAAGTTAGGGGGAGCATGTACAAGTATGCTTTTCTCAATTAGTATATCTTTTGAATACTTTTACGAATAAGGTATGAGACCTAAAATTACATGTTTTCGTCAAGATTTAGAAGTTTTTTTTTTTATTCTTAAACAATTTATCATTTCATCATTCAACATTTTCAGACTTTAAAGAATATTTTATATGGAAGAAAAGATCGTTATTTGATTCAAATATTTGAATTTAAATTGATACATCTTTTGATTTTAAAATGAAGACTAAAATATAAATTTTTCAAACTTCACCTAAATTACAATTACAAGCTCCGTCCACTTATCTCCCAATATTTGAAAATGGTATCAATGAGAGTTATCTAGTTAGGACTTTAGTCATCTTAGAGAATAAGGAGTATGTTCCAAAACCTAAAAGCGAATGGACTCATTATTTGTGCCGTAGACAAGAAAGAATTTTATAGGATATCCAATTGTACAAATACTCTGATACCAATTGAAATACCTTAAGGGTATCAGCTAAATAACCCAAAATGAGGGATAAATTGGGTATTAAAAAATTCTGCTAAATAATCTTAATCCTAAATTTAACAAATCCACCACAATTCAATACCTCAACAATAGTGCTACTCAACAATAATATCCAAAAATAATTAATATTTGCAAGTAAAAATAAAGAGTTTGTGTTTGAGAAATTTAATACTAGATTTTTATGTGGTTTGGTCAACTGTACCTATGCCCACGGCCTTTTTTTTTTTAAAAAAAGCTAGCCAACCTTTGAATTACTTTCAATTTTGAAAACATAAGAAATTAAATCGGTTTTTATTTTTTTATTTTTCTAATCTTTTTTCGGTTCACTTGCTGAGTTTGAGGGACTTCTTAACGGGAACAGAAGTTTCAGATATGGGATGAGTCAAGATAGGGGTGGATATCATTTGATCCGGTTCGGTATAATAATAAAAAAAATTAATAATAATTATTCGATTTATTTTTAAAAAATAACCATTTTTTAATTTTAAATTTATAATTATTTTTAATTATTAGTTTGACTCAGTACAATTCATTTTTTTTTCACTTTTTTTAACAATAACAATAAAAAATTAGTAAGTTTCACTGAATTTATCATTTAATTAAATTTTTTAATACTATAATTCTTCAATCATTACAACTACACAAATAAAGTTTTTCATGATATATAATTATCTTTTTGTTTGCGCAATTTTTATGCGTGAAGAAAGAAGAGCGTGTAAGGTTCAAACTTCCTGAGACAAAGTCCCAGCAAGGGGTGTTTGATTAAGTGAATAAGCCTCCAAGGGGCACAAGCACACAAATTACAGTCATAAAGGTTATAAAAGCTCAAAGATAAAAAAAAATATGCTCGTTTCAGTCTTCATTTGATCGGACTTTTCTCTCTGTACGAGTGAGCTTTTATAGTGAAACTTGTAAACTGCTTGGGCGGTCCCAGTATCTCACTGCAGCAGCTGCGGATCGTGCCTTCAACCGTTGGGCTGTGCGTCTCAACTGCTTGATCGTGGGTTGAGCTTTTATAGTGAAGCTTGTAAACTGCTTGGGCGTCCCAGTATCTCCTGCAGTTGCTGGATCGTGCCTGTAACCGTTGAGCTGCATGTCTCAACTGCTCGGTTGTGGAGGGAAAACCGTCCAACTGCTGCGCGATCGTGGAAGCAACTGCATCATACATTTTCGTCATAACCGCTAATTCGGTCGTCTCAAGCTCTTCGTCGCTCTTCGCTCCATCGTCCTTCCTCCCTTCGTTCTTTCCTTCGTCTTAGGGCGATTTCGTTCCAGGGTGACTAGAATTTCCTTTGTCAACAATTGTCCCCGAAATTTACCTTGATTGAACCGGAAGTGAAGATCGAGGTAAATTTTTTGGTCTTCCATCGATGAAAAGGCGTATAGATCGGAATGATAGAAACTTGTATGGTCATTCCTCTTCGCCCTCGACCAGCCCATCACTCGGCGAATCCCTTAGTCCAGAGAATCTGTGGAATCAGGCTCTCTGCACTCCCCGCGTAGAGAAACTGAGGCCAGCCGCTGTCAACGAGCGTAACCCATCCGCAACCGGGAGGTGCAGTACCTTCCACAAAGAGGACCCTGGACAATTGTCGCTAACGGACGCAGCCCATTCACAACATTACATTTCATTTTACACCTTACGCCGTGTGGATGGCCGTTAGTGAATCATTTTACATTCCATTTTTGAAGGCCTATGTAGCATGCATATCTTTCCTTTTTCCGACTCTATTCTACTTTTCCCGATCTCTTCTTTTTCATCTTAGGGAGTCTGCTTGGTTACGGAGGGCCAAGCTTCGATGTTTTGAGTAAGGTCGGCCCTTAAATAGGCGGTTGGGAGACCTTGCAAGTTACTTCTTCAACCTTTCTTTTTTTATACACTCCCAAGCCATGATACTGTTCTCACGTGAAAGGCTTTTCCATGTGTTACCTGACCGATTGGGGGCTCTCTGCCCTAGGTCCTGTTTTTTGCCGAAAGTAAGCCTGCGGCCTGATGGTATTATCACATCAACTCTGCTTTTCTTATGTCACGTGTATCAATAATGGTGATAGTCTGGACAATGTTTCCTGGGGGATGCTTATGTTTACACCTGTACTTGGCCGATCTAATGAAGGCCGATGTTAAAATGTCGAGGTTTGGTCGATCTATCGAAGACCGATATTGGGGATCGGCCAATTCAGTGGCCGATGCTGAGTGTGTGATGGGCCCGAGGGAGAAGTGCTTGCCCTGTAGTTGGTTGGGCCGCCCTTTTATAGTCCTATGCGAACCCATCACTTCTACAATAAATGCGTGACTCTTCCCAACGTGTTTCATCATGAGGCCTAATGAAGAGCCATTTTTCACGTCATTTCTGTGTCTCCTTTCATAGCACGTCATTTTTGCAGCGAATTGTATTCTAACACCTGTTTGGGGCGATCCTTCATTCTTTTCGTTTTCCCGCCGTTTTCATCCCTCGATAATTCGGGTTGCGACACTTGTCCCAGACTGAGCCTTTTGCCTGTTTATATAAGGGTTTAGCTCATTCTGGTTCTTTCTTTACTCTCCCTCTTATTGCAAAACTCTTTCGTATTTTCGGTCTTCTGGCATCAATGGCGTCTTCTTCCTATGCTCCCAAAACCAGTTCCTCCACTTTTGCTGATTATAAGATGGCACTGGATGACTCTTCTGTGGGCACTTTCGGTGTTCATACTCTTGACGAGAATTACAACCAGTGCGCGTTTGGTCCTATTTTTACTGAAGACCATACCATAGCCACAGCCCCGCTGGCTCAACAATTCATTCCTTTTCTGGTCTCTCGTTTTCGGAGCCAATTAATATTTCTCATTTGGCTCAGTCTAACCCGATTCGTACGTGGCCCAAACATGACGCTGCGTTTGAGTCTTGGTTCCAACGTATGCTATTGCATGCGGATACTCGTGTTTTTCTAGATAAGAATGGTTTCCTTTCCTTCATTGAACTTTCGTTGGCTTTGTCTTCCCTGACCGTAGCTTGTTTCTTATTTCCTTGCTCTTTTAGTCTTTTGAGTACAATGTATTCATTTTCCCTGTTGGTCCTTTTACTGTCACTCTCCATGACATCGGTGCTCTTACCAGGTTGGCCCCTCTGGGCGCACCTATCTCGACTTGTACAAACTTTTGTTTCCCTCATCCTTCAATGGACCCTTCATTCTTTTCGTCCTACTCTTCTTTTCTTCGCACGTTTTCGAAAACGGCTGGTTTTGTTTCGATGTTGGAGCGAACATCTTTCCTTCATTATTGGCTGTGCAAATACATCATTTGTGTGCCTAGCCAAAAGTCTGTGGCGGGCTACCTTCCCATCTATTCAGATCTTGCCAATGTTCGTTGTTTAGACCTGGCATCCTTCTTGCTAGCCGTTATCTATCGGGGCTTGGCCGTGCTCCAAAAACAACTTTGGCCGGGGGCTTCGCCCATTGCCTCTGGTCTTTTATGTCTCGTTCAGCTTTGGTTGAGAGCTTATTTTCCTGTCTTCGGCGCCATTGATTAGAATCATCCTTATTCTTGTGCCGGTCTTCTTTTTACCCAGCTTCGGCCATCTTCTTTCCTCACTTGCACTGCTTTTGAATATTTATATAATTTTCCTCGGGTTTCCTCTTTTTTCCCTTTCTCAGTGGGGAATAGCCCGTCATTCGTTCATGATCTCCCTCTCTCGGAAGAGGATGAGTCAGATCTTCGCATATGGAGCACGTTTTTATGCAGCCGCGACCTGATTCATGATATTCTAACTGGGGCCAATGGCAAGACTGGAGTGGAGGTGTATTCTCCCAACTTTGACGCCCGTCATCTTGGCCTCGTTCAAGGATGGCCTCTTCATTTCTTCCATACGCATTCCGCTTCGTCGGACCGTTTTAAAGTCCTTTCAGTTTCTGACGTAGAGGAATCCTCATCGGAAACCCGTTCTTTGCTTTCTTCTTTTGTCATAGCTCATTTTGCTTCTTGTACATCGATTCATTCTTCTTTTGATCGCTTTTGGCCACCTGCCCGTGAGCGATTTTTTTCTCTGCCCTCTATGAGGGTATTTCCTACTATTCCATTGTCCACAAAGTCTTCTGAGCCAACGGGGTCAAAAAAGGCAACTGAGACGGCCAAACCCAAGAAGATAAAGCCTGCCAAGAGGAAAACAGCCTTCCCCTAGCTGTAGTTCAGATTCGAAAGTGCCACTCGTCCGTCGCTCTAAGGTATGAGTTTGAGACCCGTCTTCTTTGCACATGAGTTTGATATACTCTGAAATCATAATTTTGTATCTTGTGCATGCGCTTAGGATTGAGCTGTCTTCCGCAATGCTCGAAATGGCGCGAACTCCGAGGGCTGAAGCTCTCATGGGCGGAGGCGAGGAGGTGGGACCTGCAGAAATACTGGTCGTTCAGGTCCCCTCTGATGAGGATGAAGCGGCCGAGGGTCCCATTATGGAGCAATTACCAGGAGAGTGCGGTGCAGTTAGAGCCGATCCCCAAGGTACATATTCATATATTGAATCTGGCTGTTCGCGTCTAAGAGTCGAGGAAATTCCGAGAGACCATCTTCTATTTGAGCGCTTCTCTTCAGACGGTTCTGTACCAATTGTGCAGGATCCGGATGATGAGGCTGAAGTGCCAGAGCCTACTTGGCCGACTGGGTCTCTTTGGCACCACCTCAAGCAACTTTATCACTTAGTACACAAGATGTCTGCCTCAAGGCTTAGAGGGAGTTATATGGACCTGGACGGCCTTTATAGTTTGGCCGAATTGGAGTTGTTAGAGGAGGCTCGGTCTATGTATAAAGACGACGTACTTCACCGAATTTACGAAGAAGATGAAGTCATTTACATTTTTTATTCGTCCGACTCTGATTCTCTTACAGATGCTCGGCCTACTACTGCGCCACAATGCCCAACGCCAGAAGTAATACCTCCAAGTACTTTTACGCACCAGACTTCGGCCTCTGTACAGTCGTCGTCTTCGGCTCATTCGCCCTCTCCTCGAGTGGAGTCCCTCGTGCCTGAACAGTCGTCTTCTCCGGCTTTCATGATTGCTCCTTCCACAGATCCTGTTCCGACAGTCCAATTGCTAGCCGCTTCTGAACAATCATCGCCCCATCGGCTGAGTCTCCCATCTTGCCACAAAGTTCTCATGCTCGGCCGTCTCCTCCTCAAACCGCATGGCGCTGGCTCTTGTCCTCCAGCATCCATCATCCTCCTCCTTCATCTCGCATCAGCAGCCACTAGTCAGCCAAGAACTAGTACATCTTGGTATTCGGCCATTGGGGTCTTCTGGTCTCTGGTGTGGGTGGTAAGTCTTTCTCTCATTTCCTTTAGCTCATGGTCTTAGTTCATTTTGCTAATTCCTTCTTTGTGTGCAGGCATCTGACCATTGCTGCAATCGGTCCAGAATATTTTGGACCACTTTGGGCGATTGTATGCTGCTGCTTCTTTCGACCTCCTTCGCCTTCGGTCAACACCAGTACAGACCTGGAGGGCCTTCGGGAGATTCTTGGTCAATACGTTTCCTTTTCTGCACTGGAGGTTAGTCAGGCCGCTCGGCCAGAGAACGTCCTTCAATTGGACAAAAGCTCCCCCGAATTAAGCCGGATATTGGCCCTCTATGCCTTGCCCATATCGGTTGATGATCGGCTTTTCCTCCAAGAAATGCAAGACGGTATATCAGCCCTTCTCTCTCTCTCGTATCACAAATATGCATAGCCAGAGGGTTTGGGCTTTGCTCCTCTGTAATGAGGAAAGAAACGTTATGTGTCTCACTTGACGCCCTTCATCAGGCCCTGAGGGACACTACAGAAGAAATAATGACCAAGGAATCGTTCTTCCTGGACCCAGAGTGAAATTTACAAGAGATTCAGCGTCTTGTCGAGGAAAGCCGTATGAGAAAAGAGGCTAAGAGGATGACCATTGCTACTCAGTAACGAGGAAGAGATGGACGAGTCTATGGCAGAGTATGAAGGTATGGCCCGTATAAATTTTGAGAAAAGCTTGGCCGATTTGGATGCGGTGGGTTTGGGAATTCATGACGAATGGCGCTTGAGGAGAGAGACGCTTTCGGCCATTAAGGAGCTGCCCGTGGGTTTTCGGCGGTCTTCGGGCCAAAATTAGTGATTTTTGTAAGACGTTACATCGTCTATTCCTTGTATTTTTAGGACGTTTTCGTCCGTAATTAATGAAAATACATTATTATTCCAGTGCATTTTGTACATTTTCGTGCTCCCACAAAGAGGGCACATATCTCTTTAAGTACTTGCCATTTATCGCTTTTGCATGCACTCTTCCGTTTAAGTCCTGCAAATGGTAGGCTCTGTTTGGTAACACATTTTTCACAACGAATGGGCCATCCCAGTTGGGCGACCATTTGCCATACGCCGGGTCCTTAGAACCAAGTGGTAATATAGTTTCCACACTAATTCGCCCTCCTTGAACGATTTAGCCATTACTCTGAGATTATATTCCTTGGCTATTTTTCTCTTTTGTGCTTCTAGACGATTTAGCACATCACATCTGATATCGTCCAATTCCAACAAATTCTGGATCATTGTCTCGTCATAGTCTTTCTTGTCAGCTTTTCTGTAACATACACACCCTGGTGGACTCGATATTCATTTCTACTGGAAGCACAGCCTCGTGACCATACACTAACTGAAACGGTGTCACTGAAGTACTTGTTTGTGGTGACGTCCTATAGGCCCATAGAGCCTGACTCGAATATTCATCTCATCGTCTAGCGTTGTCTGTCACCATCTTCCGAATCAACCATTTAAGGGTCTTATTGGACGATTCTGCTTGACCGTTTGACTGAGGATAATATGGGGTAGTGTTCACCAACCAGATTCCGTACTCGGCCAGCAAATCTTTCACATTTTCACCGTTTAATGAGGTGCCATGGTCTACCATTATGTTTGTGGTATACCAAATCGGTGAATTATATGCTTTTTTATGAACTTGATGATCTATTCTTGGGAGATTTCCACCCATTTGGTAAAGAAATCGGTAGCAACAATGATGAAAGTATGTCTCTTGCTTGATGCTAGGTAAATCTTCCCTATCAAGTCTATCGCACATCCCATAAACGGCCACGGTTTAATGATTGGGATCATCTCGGTCGCTGGTGCCCTTTGAATAGGCCCGTGCTTCTGACAAGCAATGCATCATTTGCCATACGAGATGCACGATTCTCCCATCTTCGGCCAATAATAGCCGCTTCGTATAATCAACCATCTCATCTTTACTCATGCTTGGTGTGCCCCACAAACACCTTCATGCACTTCAGCCATGATAGTTTTGGATTCAGATGGCCCTACACATTTCAACAATAATCCATCTTGTCATTTTTTATATAGCACATCTCCTAAGACTACGTAGTTCAGGGATTTAATTTTTAGCCTTCGATCCTTCCCTCATTCGGGCTGTTTTAGAACTGTCTTGATTTCACTTCTCCAATCGTCCTCATTTTCGATTTCAACGGTCGTGACATTTGTCCCTTCCTTTCATCGCATCAGGACCGGCTTCACCTCGCCACTTCTATATATACCATCTATGTTTGCTTGCTTGTACCCGGAAGCTGTTTGGGCTAAACTATTGGCCAATTCGTTTTTTACCCTTGGAACGTGTTCCAACTCTGCATGATCAAATCGCTCTACCAACTCTTTGGCCACATCCAATAATGCCATGAATGATGGGCTTTGGCATTTAAAGGTTCATATCACTAGTTGGATTACTAGTTGTGAATCCCCCTTAATGGATACATGGGTTACTCCCATGTTGAGTTGTATCTCCAACCCAAGAATCAAGGCTTCGTATTCGGCCTGGTTATTAGTGCAATATTTGTTCAACTTGATTAAGAACCGAAATGATTCCCCCAACGGGCTGACTAAGACAATCCCTATTCCAGCTCCTTTCATTGTGCTGGATCCGTCGAAATACATCGTCCATGGTTTCAGACTGCATTCGTCCAGATCCATTTCTATTTCTCTAATAGTGCTCAAACATGGGTGATCGGCCAAGAAATCGGCAAAAACTTGATTTTTAACGGCCCTTTGGGGCTCATGCCATATATCGAATTCTGAAAGTGACAGTGACCAAAACCAAACTCTTTGATGCAAGATAGGATGAGAAAACATGTACTTTATTATATTAATTCTTGTTATCAAATACACTATGTTCGGCCTAATGTAGGCTCGTAATTTAGTACATGTGAAATATAGAGCCAAACATAATTTCTCCATTGGAGAATAATTACATTCATAATTCAGCAATTGTCTGCTGATATAATAAATGGATCTCTCAATGTTCATGTCATCATCTTGCGCGATCATCCCAGCTATGGACTGTTCTTCGGCCGATATGTACAATTTCATTGGCCTTCCTGGCACTAGAGGTACCATCATCGGCGGCTGTGACAAGTATTTCTTCAGGCTGTCAAAAGCTCGTTGATGTTCTTCGATCCAGACGAATTCGTCTTTGTCCTTTAACCTCAATAAGGAGAAGAACACTTTTGTTTTCCCTGCACAATTGGAGATAAATCGTCTTAAAAAGTTAATTTGCCCTAAGAACCTCTGTAACTCTTTCTTATTTCGGGGTAGTATAGCTTCGGTGATCGACCGAGATTTATTGATGTCACTCTCGATTCCCCGTTGGTGCACTATAAAACCTAGGAAATTTCCTACGCACACCCCGAAAGCACACATTGGCAGGGTTCAATTTTAGTTTAAACTTTCTCATTCGCTCAAAAGCCGTTGCTAAATGGCTAAAATGTTTTTTCATGGTCACAGATTTCGCCATTATATCGTCCACATAGACTTCTACGGATTCACCGATCATGTCATGAAAGATCAAATTCATGGCCCGCTGATAAGTGGCACCAGCGTTTTTCAGGCCGAACGGCATCACTACCCATTCATAACACCCTAGAGAGCCTGGGCACCTAAAGGCTGTTTTGAGTATATCTTTTTCGGCGATGTAAATCTGATTATAACCTGCATACCCATCCATAAAAGAGCAGACTTGGTACCCCGCCGTGGAGTCCACTAGGGAATCTACTGTCGGCATTGGGTATTGATCTTTTGGTGTAGCTAAGTTTAAATTTCTGAAGTCTATACAGATCCTTATTTTCCATTCTTTTTCCTGACTGAGACGATATTTGACAACCATTCCACATATCTGGTCGTCCTAATGAACTTCACCTCTAAAAGGCGTTCAAATTCTCTTAATATCAGGCATGACATTGGGCGCAAACCTCCGGGGATGCTGCTTATGAGGCCTATGGCTTGGCATGATTGGCAACCTATGCTCCACCAACGTCCTATCTAAACCAGGCATCTCATTGTAGTCTCATGCAAAACAATCTTTGTACTCTCGCAGTAAACAAATTAGCTTTTCGCGTACCTGGGACTTCAGTTCCTTGCTGACGTAAGTGATGCGTCTATCATGCTCGCTCCCTAGATTTACCTCGTCCAATGCATCTTGTCCTCTTGAGATATTTGTCTTTCGTCGTACATTCAGAGCGTATTTTTCTTCTTCCATTGATTCACCTCATTCTATCAAGCAGTCCACTCTGCATAGTTCTCTTATCTTGTCCCCCGTCTGATGCGCCAGCAGTTTGCCTCTTAAAGCCGAAATCGCGACTTGTGCTTCGGCCTCATTTTTTTGCTCTGCTACATAGGCCATTAAATTGGCCTTGGAGGCCGCAAGGGCGGCTTGCTCCTTATTCTGCTTGTTCTTCATTTAAATTGTTGTGCGTTGGCTCTCCAAAAACCACTGTGGTTGGTCTCGTCTGTACGAACAAATCAGTCAACAGTCCCGCGGAGTACGGCTCATCATTTTGAGCCACAATGGTCGGGCTTTCCCCTTCATTTAGATCTCTGGTCGGCCCATAATTCCTTCGTACATGAAGTACTCGGCCGAATTTGTCTCTGCAGTGAAAGGCTTGTTGTCGGCATGCACTATCTCCATCTCATCGGCTGTGTGTATCCAGTCTCGTCCTAGGAGCATATTGTATGTTGTCGGCCCATCTATGACGAAAAATACTATTGTTTTCGTAATACTTCCCACTTACAAGTCCAACGGAATAACCCCTTTGGCCATCGTCGCTCCTCCATTAAAGCTGGTAAGAACCACTTCCGTAGGGAGGAGGTCTTCTTCTGAGTTTTCCAAACGTCCTAGCATCCAAACTGGTATTGCATTAATGGCCGCCCCATTATCAATCAACACTCTGGTGATAGGTATCCCATTAGCCTTTGCTTTTACGTACAACGACCGCAGATGCTTTGTCATTTGTGGTGGTGGCTTTGGGAATATCACATTCCCTAACAGACCTATCTCCATTGCTTGATCGCCCTCATTGTTAGCTTGAGGCGGTTTTTCTTCCATGTCCCATTTAGATAGTAGTAACGTGGCTGATGCACCTTGAGAGACGTTATTGACGACCAATCTCCGTTTTTTCGGCTCTGGTGATGGTCCGCTTTATCTTAGGTGTCACATACAAAATGAGGAATGGATATCGTCCCAAACCTTCTCCCAATGTCCCGACTGCAGGATTGCTGACCTCATATAATTCTTTGAGAAACCGATTTTGTGAAATTCCTTTTTTCCTTGCTTCGGTTTTGATGTCTATTTCTTCTTCTATGTCGGTCATTTCCTCATCCGAAGCCTCCCTATATGTTATTGAGAGCGCTGTAAATTCGGTTTCGTTGCCCTCATAGACGTCTTCGCTTGTTCCAGCTTCTCCGCTGTTATCCCCCTTGAATTTTACGGGCAACAAGTAATAGTTGGCCACAACTGGTGGCATACTGCCGAACTGAGTGACGATAGGAGGTTCTTCGTCGTCTATTTCGTCCCGCTTTTGCCTGTCGAACTTAGTGCGTTCATCGCCGCTCGTCACTACTCCTTCTTTGCTGTCACTCCCTTTTTTATTTGCTTTTGATTTCTCCATGATGCGAGGGCTACGGCCCGTGGTGGCCCTTGCTTCGCCTTGTTGGCGCATCATACGGTCATAGTTTCTTTGATGTCGCCTTAACTGCGTACTCGTCATTTCGTCCACGGGGGAATAATTCCTGCCTGGACGCTGTCCCGACAGTGGCCTTCGGTATGAATGACATATATTGGGCCGATGAATTTTCGGCCTAAACGTTCTTACATTTTGGACGAAATTTGAATTCTCCCCATAGAATCTTAGGGCGAAGGTCTGTGGCTGTCATGCCGCTGACTCTTTCTTTACGGGTCTTTCACAAGTCTCTTCTAATTCCCTCATCAATTCCATATTGTTTTTGCATCGAATATAAACATTTTGCCGTTCTCCATGCTCTGAATGTGCCTTAATCCTTTCCAGAGCGCTTGAACGATGATGGTGCTGTCCTTCATCTAGAACTAATTTGACATTCGGCAGATTCATCTTGGCAAGGTCTGGGTTGATCATGTTCAATTCCACCGATTTTGGAAAAGGGTTGTTATCCACTACCATCTTTTTCTCGAACGTAATTCATCCAGATTCTATGGCATCATGTTCGACAACATCCTACGTGAATTCACCGAACAACGCACGTACCGTGTTAGGGCCGAGCTCCCTCATAGGTTCGTATCGACTAGCGTCTGCCAGACCCTCGAAATGACCGACTACGGCTGGAACGTGGGGCTGGTTGGTTTGCTCCAGTCCTCCTTCCTCCGCGCTCGAGCCAGTTTGAGCGTTTCTTTTCGGAGGCATCTCCACTATTTACACCAATTCTCCCACTGTGGTCGCCAAAAAAAGTTTGCGCAATTTTTATGCGTGAAGAAAGAAGAGCGTATAAGGTTCAAACCTCCTGAGACAAAGTCCCAGCAAGGGGTGTTTGATTAAGTGAATAAGCCTTCAAGGGGCACAAACGCACAAATTACAGTCCTAAAGGTTATAAAAGCTAACAGATAAAAAAATATGCTCGTTTCAATCTTCATTTGATCGGGCTTTTCTCTCTGTACGAGTGAGCTTTTATAGTGAAACTTGTAAACTGCTTGGGCGGTCTCAGTATCTCCCTGCAGCTGCTGGATCGTGCCTTCAACCGTTGGGTTGTGCGTCTCAACTGCTTGATCGTTGGTTGAGCTTTTATAGTGAAGCTTGTAAACTGCTTGGGTGGTCTCAGTATCTCCCTGCAGTTGCTGGATCGTGCCTGTAACCGTTGAGCTGCGTGTCTCAACTGCTCGGTTGTGGAGGGAAAACCGTCCAACTGTTGCGATCGTGGAAGCAACTGCATCATGCATTTTCGTCCTAACCGCTAATTCGGTCGTCTCAAGCTCTTCGTCGCTCTTCGCTCCATCGTCCTTCCTCTCTTCGTTCTTTCCTTCGTCTTAGGGCGATTTCGTTCCAGGGTGACTGGAATTTCCTCTGTCAACACTTTTAAATTATTTAAAATATAGGAAAATAAAAAGAATCATAAATAAAGCAACAAATTATAAATATTTTATGAAATTAATCATCACTAAACATCATCAGTTAGTTTGGTTCGATTCAGTTTTTTAAAATTAAAAAAAATATTTTAATTTGGTTCGGTTTGATTTTGTAACTAAAATCATATAATTATTTTTAAAATTAAAAAAAATTATCATTCGATTCCGTTTTTCGGTTTGATTCGATTTTTTAATTTCAATTATTTTTTTCACCCTAAAATCGAAAGACAGAGAATTTAGGCAGCAAGAGTTTAGTGGACCCAAAAAGAATTAGTTAGGAATATATTTTTAAAAAATTGTAATTACCGAGTGCTTCTCAGCCAACAAAATCTGAAATTTAAAATAATAATAAAATAAAAATAATCGGTTGCCAATTCCCTTATTAACAAGGACAAATTTATTGTTGCTTTTAAAAGAAAGACTCGAATTAAGTCCCCATAAATCTTGAGTTGTACTTTCGGTGCACCAAATCCAAAATACATATTTATCTTTATTTTTACCTACCACCATAATATATTACTCAAAAATTGATTCCCCCATTAATTACAAATAATTAAAATTAATTAAGTTCTAAATTGGGACTATCAAGAGATATTACTAACAAAAAAATTTAATAGTTTTTAAAACACCATTTGCCTAAATGTCATTACTTTCATTAACACTTTTATAAGCAGAGATGATAATAAATGGCCTAATTATGAATTCAAAAAGAAAAATCGTCCTGAATTATTATCGAAATTTGGATTTTTAAGATAAAAGAATTGAGACAAAAAATCATCTTAATTTCTAATAATAAATTTTATTCGGGACAAAAAAATCATTTTAAATCTCTATTTATAACTTCCTAGATAAGTTGATGGTAGTATCAAGATCGTAATAATTAATTATAAATTTTATTAATTAAACTTATAATGAAATTTGATCACATGACATGTGAAAAATTAAAAATTATGTGTTATTTATAATTTTGTTAAAATTAGATCTATTAATAATAATAAAAAACTATGTAATTGTGATAAAACATAAACCTTTTTTTTTTGTTTAATTTAGGTTCCGGGCTCCAATAATTTTATTATTGGAAACCGATTTAAAATAAATCTGAATCGTTGAATATCGATTTAACGGTCCCGATTTAGAATTGATTTTGCTCATGGGATGGAAATACGTACTGGAGGACGCTCCATGCCTTTAATTATAGGCAACTCATAAATAGTCTAACTTTTCATGCTCTTTAAAAATTAATTACCAATTATTAAATTTCTAAAAGAGCCACAAATTTACAGCTAAATATAGGTCAAAGTCAAGCATATTTAAAACCCCCTATAAGTACGTGTACTTATCACCCAGGAAATCTACTTTTCATCGCCAGTTTACAGGTGCTATCACTTGATAAGTACTTGTTCTTATAGATCAGAATATCAAACCGATTCATCTCATCTCATCTCATCTCTCGCTCACGGTATTTAATGGGTCTCTGATACCTTTGTTTCTTCGCTTACACATCTCTCTCTCTCTCCTCTTCAAATCCCTAGCCAAATTTCTCTTTATAAATACTCTTACCAGAAGTGCTCAGAAAGAGAGGAGAAAAAAGAAAAAAATATATATATAGATATATATAAATAAAAAAATTTAGAGAGAGAAATACCAACACGAATCCACTGAAACGACATCGTGTTTTCTGTTTTTTCTTCAAAAATTCTCCGATCTATCATCAATCTCGTTCAGGTAACAACTCTTCGAAACCTCCACTCTCTCATTTCGTTTCTCTTTTAGGTTTTTTTATTCAATTTCTCGTTTAATTTTTGCTACTTTATTGTTTATGAAATATTTGTGTTGGATCTATGTAATGTTTTAATTTATGTGCAGGTACAGAATCATGTCTTCGCTTAGCAGGGAACTTGTGTTTCTCATACTTCAATTTCTCGATGAAGAGAAATTCAAAGAGACTGTTCACAAGTACGCTGCAATTTCTCTACTGTTAATATGTTTGGTTTTTAAATAAGGGTTAATTTTGAATCTTGTCTGTTTATGTATTGTTTTTCGTGGATGTGTTTAGAGTTGTTGGGGTTGTGTTAATGTTAAGGTTTAATGAATTATTTTGTCAATGATGGTTACTTAATGTTATTAATTTTAGGTTGGAACAAGACTCGGGTTTTTTTTTCAACATGAGGTACTTTGAAGATATGGTGACAAATGGCGAGTGGGATGAAGTAGAGAAGTATTTATCTGGGTTCACAAAGGTTGACGATAATAGATACTCGATGAAGATTTTCTTCGAAATTCGAAAGCAGAAGTACCTTGAAGCTTTAGACAAGTGAGTCCTTTCAAGTTCATTTTTTAGTTTAATTTTTTATTCTGTTATATTTTTGTCAACTTAACTGTTTTGTTCTGTTACAATTTGAAAGTGCTTACTTGAAAAAATAAACAAATGTAGGCGGGATCGTGCAAATGCAGTGGAGATTTTAGTGAAGGATTTGAAAGTGTTTTCAGCTTTTAATGAGGACCTTTTCAAGGAGATCACACAGCTACTAACGCTGGAGAACTTTAGGTATATATCTGATGTCTCGAAGAGTTGTTTTTTTTTTTTTTTTTGGTTGCCATTGGCGATAATTATATGACATTGATCTCATCATATGGGTTAATATTACTTTGCAGAGATAATGAACAGCTTTCCAAATATGGAGATACTAAGTCAGCTAGGGGTATAATGCTAGCTGAATTGAAAAAATTGATAGAGGCTAACCCCCTTTTCCGCGATAAGCTTCAATTTCCTACCTTGAAGAACTCGAGACTGCGGACTCTTATTAATCAGAGGTCCTTGATAATTTATTTCCTTTGTTGTGTCTGGAGTCTAGACTCTATGCTTTAGTTATTGCTTTTAAACCAAGTTCTTCACATTTCTCAACATTTGAGTGCAGTTTAAATTGGCAGCATCAACTATGTAAGAACCCGAGGCCCAATCCCGACATAAAGACCCTATTTGTGGACCACACTTGTGGTCAGCCAAATGGCGCCCGGGCTCCGTCTCCCGTTACAAATCCTTTAATGGGTGCTGTTCCAAAGGCTGGGGGTTTTCCACCGCTAACTGCTCATGGTGTAAGTGAAATTTCTAAGGATATTTCACTAAATTGCAGCCAACTTCTCTTGCTGGATGGATGGATGGATAATTTGATATTTGAATTTTTTAACATTAACTTTTATGTATATACTTACAGCCATTTCAGCCTACACCTGCTGCTCTCCCAACTTCTCTTGCTACTGGATGGATGGCTAATCCCTCTCCTGTACCTCACCCCTCAGCTTCTGCAGGGCCTATAGCTCTGACTGCTGCTAACAATGCAGGTAGTTATTTTACATGAATTATTTTAAGGAAGTACTAAGTATTATGTATTCCACAATTGAAAATGTGTTATATAACTTATTTTAACTAATACAGTTGGAAATATCATAAATCAGAAGTTTAAAAGACAGGGTAAACCAATGTTCTTATCCAGGGGAAAAAAGCAAAGAAATATGATATATTACTGGGATTATAGAAGAAAAATCTTTTAAATCTTCAAAGAGGAAAAAAACATCAGAGATTTTAACAATAGAATATTAGTTGGCTTCTGAACCTTTATTCTCCTCCTGTAGTATATTTTTATGAGACATCCATGGTACACGTTCTTTAGTGTCTTTTTATTCAACTCATGTACTTGTACCCTTTGTTTATGATAGCTGCCCTCTTAAAACGCCCTAGGACTCCGCCTACGAATAACCCAGCTATGGACTATCAAACAGCAGATTCTGAACATGTATTGAAGAGACCAAGGCCCTTTGGAATATCGGATGAGGTAGTACTTACCAAGTTTAACATGTCTTTTGCACCAGGTGCTGGAAGTTTGTGTTTCATGACTTTTATTTCTTTGGATTGGACAATTGTTTTCAAGTGCTGGAAGTTTGCATGTCATGACTATTTTTTTCTTTGTACAATAGTTTAGGTGTCTGTAAGTTCTCTCGTGATGTCAAATTTAGGTGGTTTTCTCATGACTGAATACAATGTCGTGAGTCGTGACTATTTTTTTCTTTGTACAATAGTTTAGGTGTCTGTAAGTTCTCTTGTGATGTCAAATTTAGGTGGTTTTCTCATGACTGAATACATTGTCATGACTATTTTTTTCTTTGTACAATAGTAGGTGTCTGTAAGTTCTCGTGATGTAAAATTTAGGTGGTTTTCTCATGACTGGATACAATGTGTGTGTGTTTGTTTGATACTTTTTCATGTCAGCTTTATTTGTAACTATGTAAATCATTGTTTTGCATCACTGCCTGAAAGGTGGTTATATATGGTATATTATGCCACTATGTTGCTCTGTTTTTACCTTGAACATGTGGTTATTGTTTTTGATGTTTTCAAGAATCCATAAATGATTAAGCCTTCTGGGTGAATTTCGGCTTTTGGAGCTAGATATAATTTTTCTAGTTGAATGTAAAGTGTAAACAATTAATCAATTGGTTGAGTGGAGAGGCAGAATACTGATTTGAGAATATAATGGCATACCACTGTGGAGAAATTTTTCATCCTTTTATTACGCTGTGTGTTGTATTCGCATTTGGCTGCCGTAGAAACTCTTGTAATATTAGATCATCCATTGAAGTTTTCCAATTGAAGAAATTTACTGAAGTAATACGTAACGTAATCAATGAATCATTGATGTGGAAATGCCAAATACAATAAATTCAAGCTTTTGCCTGTCCATCAACTTTTCTTGAGGGTAATAATGGTGGGTAGTGGAGTATGTGCTAGATTGTTTGGATTTTTAAATTGGCTACTTATTTCTGGTTTTGCAAACCCTACTTTTTGGTTTTCATTCAATACTATACCAGGGTAAAGATTGAGGGTGAGGGAGGGAGGCGGGATTTTAGAATCTGATTTTGGTGTTTGTATAGGTACAGGATGTTTTTGTGTTTCTGTCACCTCAATAATTTTTTTATTAAACTTTGATTCTATGGCCACCTTGAAGCCTTTACTTGAAAGGACATTTTTAAGAGTTGTCATAACACTGTCTAATAAAGTTCACTTGTTACATCTTACATGATATATTTTTTTCAGGTCAATAATCTGTCTGTAAATATCCTGCCTGTTGCGTACAATAGCCAAAGTCATGGTCAGAGTTCTTACTCTACCGATGACTTGCCCAAGACTGTTGTTACTACTCTAAATCAGGGATCATCTGTCAAGAGCATGGATTTTCATCCTGTGCAACAGATTTTACTTGTTGGTAAGACTCCACAGGCATGGTGGCCTTATTCCTCAGTTTCTGCTTTTAGTTCTTTTGTTTAAATCATTCAGCTTTTGGATGGTGGGGTTAGCTATACTCTCCGCTTATTTACCTGTGGTTCAATAATTTCAGTTGGAACAAACATGGGTGATGTTATGTTGTGGGAGGTTGGTAGCCGTGAGAGGATTGCTATACAGAGTTTTAAAGTTTGGGACCTTGGAGCATGTTCAATGCCTCTTCAGGTGTTGCCTTCATTTCTCGACAAGATCTATATAACTTGTTGAAATTGTCTGATAGGGTTTGATCATAGCCATCTGTTCCTCTTGCAGACATCCCTGTCAAGTGATTATACAGCATCAGTTAACCGCGTGATGTGGAGTCCTGATGGAACTCTTTTCGGTACGTTTGTATGGTTTCATGGGTTTATCATACTGTGCATATAATTTTGAGGTGTCTGCAAGTAAACTTGTGATTATCTGGTTATTTACATGAAAAAGATATCAATTAAAAATAAAGAAGAATGGTTCGTTAATGGATTTATATTGTCCTTGATGCAGGTGTTGCATACTCTAAGCATATTGTGCATTTATACACCTACCATGGTGGGGATGAGTTAAGGAACCACCTAGAGGTTTGTGTCATAGTAAATCTTATTGACGTCTATATTTCTAACTAGCCTTATTATAATTTCAATGAATGGTATTGGTATACTTTTCATACTAATTACTATTTCGAATGGTTCTGAAATACGCTAAACGTTTGTGATGAATATCTCTTTTGATGTTAGATTGACGCTCATGTCGGCAGTGTTAATGATCTTGCCTTCTCGTATCCACACAAACAATTGAGTGTTGTCACTTGTGGCGAGGACAGGGTCATTAAGGTGTGGGATGCAGTTACAGGGGCTAAGCAGTATACTTTTGAGGGTCATGATTCACCTGTATATTCTATATGTCCTCATCACAAGGAGAATATTCAGGTAACGGACTGTATAGGACCACAAGATCCAACTGGCACTACTGTTTATTCATCTGTTAGATCTGCTCTTGTTCTTAGTGGAAGAAAAGTAGAATTCTGTATTGTGATTACAATGTTCATGGTTGGTTGTGTTCTTGTTTCTTCTAAATTGCTTAAATCATGTTCTGGTTTCTAGTTTAGGTTCAGTAATGGAGTTGAAATTCAATTTTCAACAAAGTGGATTGTGTTGTTAGTACACAAAAATGATAATATTGATGGTCCATTTGACTCCTAGAGTTACAATTTGTTTGGTTCCATCAATTTAGTTAAATTTAGAAGTCCTTCCAGTCATTGTGCCAGGTCAACTCTTGTCTAGATGACCCTTTTGAATAAGACATTTTAGGCATTAAAATCAAATTGAACATGTTACAATATAATGGCAAGACCTTTTTCCCCCAATCTGCTAGACATTAAATCCTTTATTTTTGGTTTGCATATTGAGGAATAACTCTTTTGGGACAATTCTTTTATGTCCTTGCCCTCATATAAACTGCATGTTTCTCCTATGCTGTAATAATAATTTTATTTGGATGATTATCCTTTATTTTTATAATTCAAGGTATTATGTTATTTTGTGGATTGCATGTTTGTAATACTGCTCAAAATTTCCATTTTCTTCCTCTCTTCTTTGCTCAGTTTATCTTCTCAACGGCAGCTGATGGGAAAATAAAGGCATGGTTGTATGATAACTTGGGCTCAAGAGTAGACTATGATGCACCAGGTCACTCATCTACAATGATGGCATACAGTGCTGATGGCACAAGGTTCATATATGTTTTGTGCATTTTTATGTTCTGACTTTCCGCTTCGGGTGATGGGAGGTTGATTTCTGCTCTCTTACAGTACTTGCAACTCATACATGATCTCATGATTTTTAATGGACTTTTCATAGGTTGTTCTCATGTGGCACAAATAAAGAAGGAGAATCATACTTGGTGGAATGGAACGAAAGTGAAGGGGCGGTCAAGCGAACATATCATGGTCTTGGGAAGCGTTCTGTGGGGGTTGTGCAATTTGATAATACTAAAAATAAATTTTTGGCTGCTGGTGATGAGTTTATGATCAAATTCTGGGACATGGACAATGTTAATATGTTGACGAGTATTGATGCAGATGGTGGATTATCGGTAATAATTAGATTTCCACAATTCCATCTTAATCTAGCTGTTGCATTTACTTCCTTCCAACTAACTTTCCTTGCCTTGAAAACTTGCAGGCTTCACCTTGTATAAGATTTAACAAAGAAGGAATTCTGTTAGCTGTATCAACAAATGACAATGGTATTAAAATTCTAGCAAATGCAGATGGGATTAGGCTGCTACGAACAATGGAAAATCGTACATTTGATGCTTCTAGAGTTGCTTCTGCGGCTATTGTAAAGGTCAGCTAAGTTATTTTGAATAGACAGTTTTATGGAAATATGTTTTCTAAAATGCATGGGTATACACAGGCCCCTGCGATTGGCGCATTTGGTTCTGCAAATGCAATCGTTGGAACAAGCCTTGGGGAGCGAACTGCTCCAGCTGCTGCAATGGTTGGAGTGGTGAGTGTTGATATTTTTGCAATGTGTTTATCCAGTTGCTCTAAGCAGGCTTCATCTATCTGTGTTGATACTATAGTTGCTTAAATTTACTAATTTATCAGATTGTAACACATTTTTATTTCATTCATTTGTAGATACACTTAAAAAGAATATGTTCAATGACCTAACCTTTGAATTTTGAGTTTCTATAGACCAATGACAGCAGAAATTTTGCTGATGTGAAACCGAAAATTGCCGATGAAGCAGTGGAAAAGTCAAGGATCTGGAAACTAACCGAAATCACCGAACCGTCGCAATGTCGTTCCTTAAGGCTTCCAGATAATTTAACAGCAATGAGGGTATGTTTTACTTTGTAAACTTTCTAGGTTCCTTTATTATTATTACTTGTGCCACTTTACCATCTGTTGGACTTCAAAGTAGTGATTGTCCTGAGTAATTCTGATACAAAAAAGTTTTTCACAGATTTCCCTCCTACCATATTTTTACCTTTTGCTTGTTTTAGTTACTTTGAATTTATGTATGCATATGCATGGATATCAACATTGCATAGCAATTTAATGTCTTGAAATAGTTATTTTGAGTTGAGGTTATGATGGGGTTTAATTGCGAGCTTTTACATCAAGGATGCTGAACCTTTCTGAATGAAATGTAAGAAAGAAAAAAAAAACAAATTTATTTGGTATATGGGATTTTCAGAAATTTATACTGTTGCACTTTTCTTTTGAAACAGCTAAAATCATAATTATTGAGAGCTGTGCATCATCTTTCACGCAGATACGAACTCAGGCATATCCACACAAGCTTGTGAAATTATTTGTGTATTTTTTAAGAAAAATGTTCTTTGCAATCAAATTTCTGTTTAAATGAGCAGAACTTGTGGATAGTTTGAAAAGTTAATATTGAGAGAAATTGCATGCAAGAAAGTCGTTTAGTGGGGACAATATGCTAAATCGCATTAAATATGGCAATGACTCACTCCTTTTTAGTGTGCAGCTTTATTAACTGTTAAGTGAATAATTTGGGAGGTTTGCATTCTGGTAAAACTTTTCAACATAAGCTATTATTGTAACAATTTTGGGTTTATATTTTATCTTTTTAAATAAGTTTTTTTTTTTTTGGTATCATTAGTTTCCACTTACAGTTCGAATGATAATAATTATTTCAGGTTTCTAGATTAATTTACACAAATTCAGGACTTGCCATGTTGGCCTTATCATCCAATGCTGTACACAAGCTCTGGAAATGGCCAAGAAATGAACGAAATTCAACTGGAAAGGTGTTGCATTTTAGCTTTTAGGAATTCATGCCTTTTGACGGTCAATTTCAACTTTGATGTATCAGTATCCTTAAGCTTATCATTAATGAAGTTTTTGCCTCTTATAGGCCACTACTAATCAAGCACCACAATTATGGCAACCTCCGAGTGGAATATTGATGACTAATGATATTAGCGATACAAGCCCTGAAGATGCTGTTCCATGTTTTGCACTCTCAAAGAATGACTCTTATGTCATGTCTGCTTCAGGAGGAAAAATATCTCTATTCAATATGATGACATTTAAGGTATATGACCTTTATCTTCTTCTAGTTTTGCAATGTGTACTTCATTCATTGATTATTTTAAGTGCGTCTTATAGAAAAATTTTGACAAGTTGGGCTAGTTTTCTAAGATCAACGCAATGCAACTCTTGTTGATATGAATATATCATGATTCATCAGATTCTTTTAGTTTCCCAATGTCTACATTGATTATTTGAAGAATCTATATGTATTCTTTTATAGTCCAAGCCATTCAAAATAGCAATTACTCAATAAAAGTAAATACCTTATGAGATTATTTTTATAAGCTTTATTTTTTCGATAGTTTTCAGCATTACTTTTACCATGGTTTGTTCTTAGTCTTTTATTATGGCTACTGATGTGTAGAGATCTAGGGAAAGTTACTATATCATGATAATATTTTTATAATCTTTGTTTTTTGGATAAAGTTTTCAGCATTTCTTTTACAATGGTTTGTTGTGCATTTTCTGCCATGTTTTTGTTTTACATAACATTTATAATCGTGCTTTATTGACTCCAGACAATGACGACATTCATGCCCCCACCGCCAGCAGCAACATTTCTGGCATTTCATCCTCAAGATAATAACATCATTGCCATAGGCATGGATGATTCATCTATCCAAATCTACAATGTTCGGGTCGATGAGGTTGTAGTCTGATTTAATTGAACCTTTATTGATTGTTTATAAACAAATGAGTAATGGGATTTTTGAAAAGCTGGATGCTTCATTTTCTCAGGTTAAAACTAAGTTAAAAGGTCACCAGAAAAGAATAACAGGCCTTGCGTTCTCTCACACACTAAATGTGCTGGTGTCTTCTGGAGCTGACTCTCAGGTGAGAAATAATTATGCCCGTGTTTATGTTTGACAGAGGCAATTTGAAAATAAAAGGTAATCGATGATTGGGAAGCCAAAAGGACTCGTTCTTTTCCTTTTGGTTAGCCGACGTAAGCTATTATTCTTTGTTGGGTTTCTGGACTATGGACTGGAAGGGTTGCCTTGACTGGAGAAGAATTTTCTAAATTGGATATTACTACAACTCAATTAAGCAACAATTAAGACAGTATTCCAAGTCATTATAGCTCATTTTCCCCCTTTTTTCTCATGCTACAGCTTTGTGTTTGGAGCACAGATGGATGGGAGAAGCAGGCTAGCAAATTTTTGACAATTCCAAATGGACGAGCAGCATCTCCTCTTGCTGATACTCGTGTTCAGTTTCATCTAGATCAGATACATCTGCTGGCGATTCATGAAACTCAGATAGCCATATATGAAGCACCTAAATTGGAATGCCTTAAACAGGTGGGCTAGTTTATACAAAGTTGATGGAGCCATTTTTCTTAGTTTTGTTATTCACTTTTAGTTTGCTCTCTGTGATTTTGATTTGTTTACACTTAGGTTGCTGACACTTGGTGATATCTAATAATATTTTTCTGGATCAGTTTGTCCCTAGAGAAGCTAGTGGTCCAATCACACATGCTACATATTCATGTGATAGCCAGTCAATATATGTGGCCTTTGAAGATGGAAGTGTTGGCATTCTCACCGCTTCAACGCTTAGATTGAGATGTCGCATAAATCCTACTGCTTATTTACCTCCCAATCCAAGGTGTGTTTTTATGTATGTTTTTTAATTTCTTATTTTGAGCTAATAGATAGTCTTGTAGTTAAATATTTACCCTCCTAATTTTGGACTGACAATGGCAATATATAACAGCTTAAGAGTGTATCCTCTCGTCATTGCGGCAAATCCATCTGACCCCAACCAGTTTGCATTAGGATTGACAGACGGCGGAGTTCATATACTAGAGCCATTAGAGGCTGAAGGGAAATGGGGTACCTCTCCTCCAATTGAAAACGGTGCTGGGCCAAGCACAACTTCTGCAGCAGCTGGTCCAGAACAATCCCAAAGGTGATAAGTATATGGCACTGTCTTTCACCAAGGAACTCATAGCATAAGCATTCCTTCCTTGAGATCCTGCTTCCTGGTCCCACCACTGTGATTTTCGAGGGGAAGCTGCGGAATTCAGGTACTAGATCATGACTGTCTTCTGGACAAGGCGTGGTTATGATTGGTTCCCCTCATTTAGGATAATTGATTTAGAATCTAATGAATATGGAGGGAAGAAATGATGAGGAAGATTTTTATGGATGCCTGGCTATCTTTTAGTGTTTCCAAGTTTGGATAGGATAGTGTCATCATCATTATTATTATTATTATTAATTTTGTTTTTTCATAGTTGATGCAATGCATTATTGGGCTATTTATTAACATAATTTTAGCAAGTATCTCATTCAAATTATCTGCTTATAATATATATAACCATTTAATGGTTTGATTGTAATAAAATTTCCTTGTATGTGGAAAAATTGGGAATTGGGAATTTGGGGGGCGCAGTGCACTGGGAAGATGTTTTTTTTGTTTTTTTTTTTATTACAATACAACTCTACATATATATAATCTGAAATCTACTGGAATATTGAATACAAACATTTATAGCACATCCAGAATTTTACGCCTACTAGAGACGAAATATCTACTCTCACTCAAATATGGGGAGAATTCTACTCACTCTTGGAGAGAATCTCTAAGAGAGAGATTTGGACTCCCTGCATTAGGAGAGCACAAGTTCACCACTGGGCCAAGAGCCCAGTGGCAACGGGGAAGATGTTGAATTTGTAATCAAAAACTTAAAATATCTTGGACGCCTCCTACTTTTTCTGGCAATATATGTATAGAAAAAAACTCTGTCAGAGTTGTATAGAAATTTCAATGCCTCAAGGATAAAAGCTAAAAAGTGGAGATACTTTGATTTCTACGTTGAAATGATATCGAACAGCTATCAATACAACTTAAAATCAAAAGGTATGTTTTGTAACAACCAGTTTTCCAGCTTCTATTTCTGATTCAGCTTCTCAATATCTGCTATAATGTCTGTTTTTGTAACACCCAATCTCCATGTAAACGGCTGAATCGTCTCATAAAAATTGCAACAGTTGAAACAGTTTCTTTTCTGGAGTCCAAAAGCCAATCAATTTCAGAACCCCACTAATCAATAAATACATTGAACCCAAGCTTTAGAAAACACTGCTCAATTTCCCTGAATTATGGAGAGAGTATAAATAGGAGGATGCGTGCTTGTTCATTTTCACAAATTAATTAAGGATAAATTATAATAAGCATACCTCTTTTTCTTTTTTTAATGAGGATCATTTATTTTATGACTGTATATGATTTTTAAAATCTTTATAAAGTAATATCTTCAACATATTTTGTGTATATCAAATATATAATTATTATATTTTTTATCAGTCAAAAATAATATTTTCAAATATCTTAGGATATTCGAAAGATCTAACTTTTTGCAGCTGATAATTCAAATCTTAATAAACCTTAAACAAGTGTAAGCATACAGTAAATAAAAAATAAATAATTTTAAAATAAAGAGATACTAAGAGAGCAATACGAAATTTATTCAAAATATTAAGATTCCACAAATTAAATGCTTATTCATTTACTGCATCAGAATTTTTCTATTATATCTATACTTAGTGGGAATTAACATTCACTATTGGAAATATTAAGAAATTGATTTTCGTGACTATCATGTTTTATTTATTCAGAACTACAAATTCTGACATTAGAAACTAATTTAAATTTAAGTCTAGTTAATTTTTTATTATTGTAAACTTTTGACAGTAATAATATATATAGTATAATTCAAAACAATTAAGATAAAAAAAAAATTCACATAAATTCATATGATGCAAATAAAAAGTTATATACATATATTTTGGAATTTCATGCTCTCTTGAAAAATATTTATTTGATTTAAAACTTCAGGTTCCGATTTTATATTATTATTTAAAATATCAAGTTTTAAAAAAAAAATTATATTTCAAAACTTCAATTTCTGATTGATAAGGTTAATATTTCAAATTTCAAATTTATAAACATGATATTATAAATTTACAACTTCATATTTTATAATAAATTTAAAATTTCATGTTTTAATCTAAAATTTTAATTGATGGTTTTATAACTTAGCGTCTTTAATTCGTATTCATTATTACCAATAAGCCCCTTTTTAAAACCCCAACACTGAAATGGACAGCAGTAGCAGTAACAAACCCAACACTTTCACCTCGTCCTCTGAATGTCAAACGTCGTCGTTCTAGACAACGGTGGGGGCCTAATAAAAGCGGGTCACGGAGGCGAGCGTGACCCCGCCGTCATTATACCCAACTGCATGTACCGTCCGCTCTCCTCCAAAAGATTCCTCCACCCATCTCCCTCGTCCGCCGCAACCACCGAAGACCTAACTTCCGCCGCCGTGCGCCGTCCCATCGACCGCGGTTACCTCATCAACACCGACCTCCAGCGCGACATATGGGCCCACCTCTTCTCCTCTCTCCTCCACGTCAGCCCCTCCGCCTCCTCTCTTCTTCTCACGGAACCCCTTTTCACTCTCCCGTCCATCCAACGCGCCACCGACGAGCTCGTCTTTGAGGAATTCAATTTCAAGTCTCTGTTCGTTGCCGACTCGCCGTCGCTAGTTCACCTCTACGAGGCCAGCCGCCGCCCGTACGGGCTCCTGTCGAAGGCGCAATGTAGTCTTGTGGTTGACTGTGGGTTCAGCTTCACTCACGCGGCACCTGTGCTTCAGAACTTCACGGTGAATTACGCCGTTAAAAGGGTTGACTTGGGGGGTAAAGCGTTGACTAATTACTTGAAGGAGCTGGTTTCGTATCGCGCTATTAATGTTATGGATGAGACTTTCATTATCGATGATGTTAAGGAGAATTTGTGCTTTGTCTCGCTCGATGTTGCGCATGATCTTCAGATTGCCAGGTGCTTTTTTATTTATTTAGTATTGTTGTTTAATTTTCCTTTTCAAAAACTTTCCTGTTTTAATTCATGAGCTGAATAATTAAATTATTGCAGCAAAATTCAGATGGGTATTGGCAGAATAAGTATACATTGCCGTTTAGGGTTTATTTAGCGAAATCTGTAGAGAGCCATAATGAGTTTACGGCTATGGCTCTAACAACTTTCTTTAAATAGATTTATGAACGAACTGAAATGGGGAGAGATTCTGATTGCAATGTGTGTGGCTTGTGTATCGTATGCAGCAACAGTTATGCTGATTTACAATGTGTATTTTTTATGTTTTTGTGTGAACTATCTTTATAGGAAACGTGGCAGGGACAATCTTTTGCGTTGTACATATGTCCTTCCTGATGGTGTCACCCACACGAAGGGCTTTGTTAAAGACCCTGACGCAGCTCAGAGGTATCTTAGTCTGAGTGATGGATCTCTACCTCAACAATCAGAGACAGTGAAGGATAAGGATCAGACGCAGGTTATGGAGGAGGCTAGGGAGAGAAAGAGAGTTGATTTGACGAAAAATGTAGTAAATCTCATTTTCTTTGATAATTAATCATCTGCCCAGCTCAAGTAAATTACAAACTTTTGTTATCTTTCCAGGAGTTCGACTTGACAAATGAACGCTTTCTTGTCCCAGAGATGCTCTTTCAACCTGCTGATTTGGGTACGATCTCAGATTATTGCTGTAGATGTTCTTTGTAGTTACTTGTAAAGGCATGAGGTTGACACCTATGAATGTTTTGTAAAAGTGCTAACTTGGACCTTTTTGGCAGGAATGAACCAGGCAGGACTATCTGAATGTATTGTCCGAGCTGTTAATTCTTGTCACCCTTATCTTCATTCTGTACTTTATGAAAGGTGGTTTCATGAAGTTGCTGAGTATTAAATTTAAAATTACCATTTTTTAAACATAATTTTGTAATGCTTTTGCTTGTTTGAGCAGCATTATATTAACTGGCGGAAGCATGCTCTTCCCTCGTTTTGCTGAAAGACTGTAAGCTCTAATCTTTGAATATGAGATTAATGTTAAGGCACCATAAAGAATGATATTTTTTGTATCAAATTGCAGAGAAAGGGAGCTTCGGCCTCTAGTCCCTGATGACTATCAAGTGAAGATAACAACTCAAGAAGAGTATTCACATCCTTCTCAAAATACTACTACATTCTGTTTGAAAGTTACTGCTATCAATTGGTAAAACATTTTTGTGCTTTCCAGTCCCATATTAGGTGTCTGGCGAGGGGGATCACTTTTGGCTTCCAGTCCTGATTTTGAAGCAATGTCTGTTACCAAGGCTGAGTACGAGGAGAATGGATCTGCTCGATGTCGTAGGCGATTCTTTCATTGACCTCATAGGATTCTCAAGGTATGTCATGTCAATGACTCCATGACTATTTTCTATCTGGTTAAGACCTCTTAAGGATAGGACTGAACACCGTATCACTCTTATCACCCAAAACTTAATCTTGTTTTAGATTTCCTGTAGCTTTGTTTTCCCAAAACTGCTGGGTATGCACAGTTCTGATGCCTTGTATATGAAGGAAGAAGCCCTTGCATAGTTGTCAAAGGTGCGCTTCGAACCACCGCGCCTCATGAAGGGTCAGGCCAGACGACCTTCATCTGGCGCGCGTCTTTGAGATGCGCCTAGGCGCGCCTCACTCTACCCCAATTGACCCAACATTTTTTTAATAAATTAAGATAGTTTTTTGGGTGGGTTTTAAATTTTGACAAATACATTAATTTATATTATTAGTAACTGTATTATTGTAATTTTTTTCCATATATATATTTTCAATGATTTCTCTTTATTTTAGTTGATTGGATATTTATATTTCTTTCAATTTGCACCTCACCTTCATCAGGCGTGCGGCTAGGCTCTAGGACCTTTTGCGTCATACTATGGCTTGTGCCTTTAACAACACTGAGCCTATGAACTTGTATTTTACAGCAAGTTCTGGTGTTGAAATACAGAAAATCTAGCACCTTGTATGTTTTCTTCATGGAGTATACCCAGGTGATGGGTCGATATTTCAAACCGCAATTGATCTATGCTACGAATGAAAAGACAAAACTAAAGAAGTTACTGGTATTGAACCAAATTACAAATACTGTAAATTAGTAATTTATTGGTCTCTGGTCGTACTTTTATGATTTATATATTTTTCTTCAATGATGAATCATACGTCTCTGTTTTGTTGCTGTATGTGCATACAAAATTATTCATTATTTGGTTTTCTGAATAGTAGCTATATCAAGAGGCGTTATGAATACGGCCATTCTCTTCAAATAAAATTCCTTGATGCAATGAGAGAGGCCGAAATCGTGTGTAAAAAATGCCAACGTGTAGCCAAAAAAGAAATATTGAACTTTTTTTTTTTTTTTTTTTGAGTCAAAACAATGAACATCGCCCAAAGGACAATGTGGATATATAATTATTATGTTTATCAACAAACACATATCGGAAAATTGCAACCCACTCCCCTGTTCAACTGAGGATTCAGTAGCTGCCCAAAATTTTGCTCGAGCTATATCACCACTCGTTAACTTTGTCAAAAGCCAATCTGCCGCCGAAATCAAGCGGGATTCAATCAAAAGAACCACCACCTTCCCAGTAAGAACGCAAATATGACCAAAACTTCTCAGATACCCAATTGATCATTCATAGAATGGCTGAGAGTCCATGCACAAATGAACCAGCTTTCTTTGGTATTGCCCAAAATATTCACCTACTGCTACAACATCTTCGTTATCTGGGCTCAACCCAGGTAAATTATCGGGCACATTGTTAGTGGATGACTCTGATTCGTCATCAGAATTTTCTAAATTGGTGATATTTTCTGCATAGATTTCATGGCAAGCAAGTACAAACATGGCAGCTGTGTCAGGATGTTGAGCCTCACGAAGTGCTGCCAATGCCTCTTGCAAAGCACCGGCTGCAACATACAAAATAAGAGCCCTGCATTGGCCATTATTAAACTTAAGAATATAGTGGAATAAACATTATGATAGACACCCCAAAAAGAGAGAAAATTATGATACCTCCAGATATTATGTTCAACATGAAAGACATGATCAGCCCACCTTTGTAGTACCCTGCAAAGTAAGTACACAAAATATGAAATCATGGAAATCTAACCCTATATTCATCTTCTCATCAAAGTGACCCACAACTTTAGTTGCAATGTTAACAGATTTCTGAAGCCTCAATGCATGAGAAAAATGGAAAATACCAAACCACCAAGTTAAGAAAAGATTCTTTTGAACTATACGAGTGCTTGACGGAAGAGAATCATCTATACAAACATTCAAGATAAGCTAAATGTATTCTTAAGGCGAAATCAGTTCTTATTGAGAATACAATGAGGTATCAACCAGGCAAACAAGACCCAGGCAGGATGGGGAACTCGGAGTCAAAAATAAAATAAAATAAAATAAACAAAAACGCGACCCCAAAGAGAGAAGACGAGGATAGATATGTATACTGGAGAATATAGCTTTATAAATAGTCAAATGGCAACAAGCAACTACTCCCAGTAAGATGGATTACAGATTTATTGAGTTTGATCTGATGCAACCATTGCAGATAAGCTAGTAAGTATTGAATGGATGCATATGCTGTAGCGACCGCAAATAAACATCAGGTAAAGGATCAAGACATGCAACACATAAGAAAACCTCAAAAGTCTTTCAAGATTAAAGAATCGGAGACCTTGCATAATCAGATCCCTTCAAATGTGTGGCAGCTAAAGTCGCCGCATCAGTCCAGCATCCAGCATCTTGTAACTGCAGAACAATTGATCCAGCAAAAAGTAAGCATAGTAGGTTGACCACTTCTTCATGTCTAATGTCTTGTTCGGAGGAGCATTATTCTCTTTCTACCCGTACTCAACCCATATAGTGATAATTTCCAAACTACGAATATATATCTTTAATCAGAAGATTTTTCTATCAACCTTTCAGTGATGAAACTCTATCCCGATATTTTTTCTATTTTTTTCAGCTAGAAAACCACAAGGCCACAAGGGTTCATTTCCTTGTAAAGTTTCAGCAAAAGGAGAATGATACTACCATGATCACAATCATGTTAAACTCCCTCAAGTTTATTACTCTTTACCATCTAGATAAGCCTAATTAGTTTTTTGGGGAAAAACAAAATCTGATTCTAAGTGCACTCTTAATCGAATGTATTGTGAAAAGTTCCATTCGCTTTTCTGAATCTAGACAAAGTCAGTGGATTTCCATATATTCTGACGCCTACGTATGTTCACAACCCTAACACACTCACACCACACCCAAAAAAATATGTTCAAAGAAAAAATGAAGATAGAGCAATGGAAGTGAATGCCTCTCATTAAGGGAACACTAAATAGTAAACTAAATCCAACAACTTATAGAAACTATGGTAAACTGGAATGGAAAGTGTTCTCATTTAAGGTTGAACCTACATATGCTCATTCTCCGTTTTTCAAAATCTTGTTATCAGTACAGTCATCCTTTATAGTATTTAAATATGTATAGATATCATAACATACAGAGAATGAACCAAGCTGATGTCCAATATGGAAATACCATTCACGGCATCCTCAGTTCTCATGGATTATAATTCCAAACGGCGAATAAATCAAGAAAATAAAGGATATGAGGTCCTTGAATACAGGAATTAAGGTTCAAGAGTTCATCAAGAAGAAAGGCGTGGAATATTTTATAGAAATATGTTGACGATACAAACCTGAGAACAAGCCTCTTGATACCTTCCAACAGCACAAAGAAGATGAGTGCCTGACAGTGACCTGTCATTCCTGACCATGTTGGCTGCAACAACCTAGATGATCATACAGTTGTAAGGTTCCAACATATCCATGCAGGTAAACCATTGTTCACGTCTCAAGTTTGAAGTTAAACAAAAGCATTTCCCAGTTATCACTCACCTTAACTGCAAGTTCAAGAAGAGACCTTGACACAGCAGAAGAAAGAGCAACGGCACGTAGGGCGTTAGCATAGAAGTAAGAGCTCTCTGGAGAAGTGGAAAGCAATAAACTCACTGCAGCTTCTAAGTTTCCAACTGAGACAAGCCTGCCATAAAAAATATGTACAGTTGTAACAAACCTAGAACATGTAAGCGCAGAACCCTTGCTTGGGAGCACTATGACTTACTTTTCCCTTTAGGTGGATAACAAACTTTAAGAGGAGTTTTAAAATGCTATTTGTGAAAACTGGATATATGGTACCATGTAACAAATCCAGTGCTTAACCAGAACTATAAATGCTTTATAGTCCAATAAGAAAGGTTCTAAAATGTTCATCAAGAAAGGATTGGATGTATAATTTTAACAAATCCAATGCCTAACCAAGGCAAAATAAAAAAGTTATTACAGTGCAAACTGGCTGCCTTTATCTCTAGTTTCAAGTAGCTGGTCCCAGCCAGGATAAAGCCAAAGCCAAGCGACTTCAATGTTGCATATAAAGGAGCAGTTAAAATTTTGCAAGATAGTCAAAGCCAGTGGAGACTGCATGAAGGATTACAATGCAAACTGGGTGCTTCAATTTGATTAAAAAAATTTATAGCCAAGGAAGATCCTACCCTCATCAGACAAGTTGACATGATTAAAGAGCCTTCCATGCCTGTTGTATCATGTATTAAAGTATATTAAATATTTTGAACTTGAAACTTTGACATTATTTTCTGCTATTGCAGCATTGCTTGTATCATGCAGCAAAAAGAAGTTAAAAGTAAATAGATCATTTGGGTATTCAATATATAGCTGGGGACCAAAGTTAAGATCATATGGAATATACTCATAAATCACTAACTGGAGATTTCTCTCCAGTTAATTCCATCCCATCCTATCTCCAGTTAAGTTGTCTTAAATGATGAAGCTAGGCTACAGCTTGCTTCCATGACCTTTCAAAGATACTAGCAAACTTCAAAACACAATTGAATCACATGAACTCAACGAGAATAGACATAGCAAAACTATAACTTACTCGTGTACACGGTTCTGAATAGCCTGTTCACCTTCCAATTTCTCATGCCAAGGAATGCGTTCAGCAGCAGTTTCCCACAACTCTTCTTGCTCAAAAGCCATTAGTCTGAGTGGACCTTGACTCTGCTAACCAAAAAGCCCAATTTGCAATAGAGCAGATAGCAAAAATATAAGAAACAGTAACTTTATATATGTCTGACACATGGAAGATGTAGTAAGTAACAGCAACCGAATTGAAACTTTCGCCAGAGATATCTGCAAATGGTTGATATGCTAATTGGCTTACCAATGAATCCCTCTTCTCAGTTTCTGTCGTTGACTTTCCCTTTGACGTAATCCTACTCAGCATGGCACCTTCAAGCTCTGAACTAGAAGCTATGCGGGGGACTTTTTGCGGAGACCTCTTTAATTTACTCATTAAATGATTAAGAGCACGGGGCAATTGTAACCAAAATAGTGCTTCAGAGGTTTCACCAAAGATTGCAGCAGCAAAGGCAAACCTTGCGGCACAACCTTTATTCACTACAGTAGCATACAGTCTTGCCTTCTCATCATCAAGTATGCAGCCTGGGCAATAAAATTTCGGGTAAGAAGAAAACAAAATAGTTGAATGATTTAGATACAAAACCCTTCGAAAGTAGAAACAATCATGACAGGCAAAAACACACCTTCTTTTCTATAAGGTTCTAATACTTTAAGAAGCATCTCTGGGACTACCGAGTCACCAATAGGGGGTAAACCAATCATGTGACTGCGAAGATCCTTAATGGATGAAGGAGTGCCGGGAATTAAATGAGGCCTCTTCTTTATTGTTGTGCTACACGTATTAAACCAAGAGGGCTTCACACCCAACTGCAAGATCATCCGCAATGCCTATACCGAATAAATAATGGTGAGATTAGTGGATCCCTAGAGAAAAGCAGCCCTAATGATATTCTAAAAGCACGTTTAATCTTCTGAGACAGTGTAGTCTTGGCATCAGATATCAATATCATCGAGTCGTCAAAAACATTTTTGCATGTCTCACCATCTCCTCTAGATGATAACAAGATTAAGTACCATAATTGGCTATACGGCCGAAGATATACTTTCCGTGTCCTTTTTCATTTTCTTTGTATATTGGTTTACGCCCTAATTTACATGTGTTGTCCAGTGCTAAATTAATGGGTCAAAATAAGGTCAAATGGGCACATTAATGAGTAAAATTTATCTAAGTATGCTGAAATAGGAAAGAGTGTGAATTGTGAGAGGAGAGTAAATGTTACCAGCGCATGTGGTGTAGGAAGTAATATGGGTAAGCATAAAGGCATAGGACGAAATCTCTCTTTAATAGCTCGTGACTGGGATGTGTTGCCAATTTTTTCCTCATTTCTGCATGCAACGAGCAATACTTATCAGGAAAATAACCAAAAGAAAGAGCAACCACTGTTCTTTTTCTCTACTTTAAAGGAAACCTAGAAAAGAAAATAGATAGCATTTAAAAGCTATTTCATTGACAGCAGGTATACATTTAGATACAGCTATTAAAGGGCAGAAGTTCTACCCCAGATGGAAATAATAAACAGTTACTAGGACAAACATTTCAACTCCCAAAATGAAAAGAAGAAAAGGAATGACACTTATAACATGCTAAAGGTAATCACTTAGCAACCTGAAACCAGTATTCTTGTCAGACAACACAAAACATTTCCCACCTTAGACCTTCCATTCTAATAAGAGCCACAACAAACCACCATATTAGCCTCCAACCACATCCAAACCAAACCAAACAACATTTTCCTACTAGGTGGGGTCGGCTTCATGGATCTTTTGACGTCATTGTGCTCTATTTGAGATCATTGTTTCATCAAGCTCCATAAAACTTAGGTTTCTTTTTATGTTTTCAAACCACGTCAACTTAGGGTTTCCCCTACCTTGCTTGACATGTTGCATCACCATTTGCTCTCCCTTTTCTTATCGGATAAATTAAAGGTCTAGGATGGATATGCCCGATCCATCTTAGTCAAATTTCTCTCATCTTTTCCTCAATCGTGCTACACCCACTTTCCTAATTTCTTCTTTTCTAATTTTTTCTTTCCTTGTCCACCCACATCTGAGCATTCTCATCTCAGCTACCTTCATTTTTTGAACATGTTGAAGCTCTATTGCTCAACATTATGTTCCATAATGTAGTGCGAGTCTCACGGCCGTCTTATCAAATTTGCCTTTAAGTTTTAAAGGAATATTGCGATTTGCGATCACATACCTCCATTTCCTTCAACCCGATTGAATTCTATGGGTCCATTTCCTTCAACCCGATTGCATTCTATGGGTAACATCTCTATCTACTTCCCCACATCCCAAAAAAAATATTGGACTAATAATTATTCATGATACATGAAAATTTACCTATTAATATCCTACTTAATAGTAAATATAAAGACAAAAGTTAAGAAACTCAAAAGCAAATGGTGGGCACTTACATATTAACATCAATAAGGCGGAAGCTACTGTCAGCTCCAGCAACACATAATACTAACGGATCATTTTTATTAGTTCTCAAAGCCAACCAATCGAGTTCCAATACAAGAGTTCCGGGAAATTGAGGTTGTAAAAGGGAATTGGCCAATGGGTCCTGTGAATCCTGTGAAAGAAATTTTATACAGAGTTAAGATCAAATGACAAAAAAGCTACACATGGATAACAAGAGTCATTGGCAGATGGAAGAAACAGCTATTATTTATTTATCTCATAATTACTGAGATGATACGACAAAATAAAAAGAGCGAGTCCACAGCTTACAAGATCAAATACAGAAAATGTATTGTCATGAAATAGCACAGCAATACGCCCTCGACTACGGTCGCCAGCAACAACAGGTGAGAATTTGATTCTCCGGATTCCTTCTCTATGAGTATTGAATGAGGAAGAATGACCAGTTGTTACATCCCACCATCTTATGTTTCCTGATCTGTCTCCCATAACCTGAGACAATGCGAAGACAATGCTCATTAGACAGAAATCTTGGAAGAACTATAATTTTGATTCAGACGACCGATCAGATGATATTATTTGGAAAGACACGGTACATACAACATGAGGCAAGCGATAGGCCATGGCTGTAATTAATCCATCAGATGAAACGAATGAAGAAGAAGGCCATTTTGGTCTAGAGACAAGCAAAACACAGGCTTAGTGAGAAAACAACCATATTGTAGCTACAAATACATGAAGAATGAAAAATGAATAATTCAAATCAGTCAGTGATATACCTCAAAATTATCAAAAAAAAAAAAAAATTACTGTCATTTTTTTGTTGCTTTTTCAGGATGGGAGAAAGGTGGGGTACTAAATTTTAAATGCAATTCTAAAGGAGTATTATGGACAACTGAAGTCATAAGGAAAATAACACGGCCATAGGCTTCTTTAAAATGCTTGAGGATATCAGGTGTTAACTGAAATAATCATATGCACGAATCACAGTGTACTGTAGCATGAAGAACGAACAAACAAATGCAGCTAAGCCTAAATAGAGCCTCAGTTATCGAACCATCACAAGGATATGACCAAGTCCAACATTGAGTTTCAGAAAAGATCAACTAAGAAATATTAAAACTTTAAGACAAACAAAATTCCCAAGTCCTATACTCTCTAACTGAAAATCAACTAGTGCCAACGTCATGGCTTAATATGCTTTACCGATGAGTAAAACGAAACTATCAGTTATTATAATTGACTAATTAATTATTTAATTTCAACAAAATGCTAATTCCAAGAGACATAAATTCACAAGAAAAAGTAACAATACCTAAAGTCTCGAATCCTCCGGCCATGAACCTCAAAAACCCCAAGTGCCCCATTTGCTAGTGCAAATGCAAAACTTTCAGAAGTGTCATCTGAAGATCCATCAGAGTTCGCAGCCTCTGCAGTAAGAAGTTTCTTTTATGTTCAAACAACTAACAATACCCAAGAAAATTAGAAGCTACAATCTTACACCAGCTGCTAGCCTATATATGTAAGCATAGGAAGTAAAGAAGCTCACTAGAATCTGATGAAGATGCTTTTGTTGGAGTAGATACTCCATCTGTACCGATGGATGTATGATCTTTAGAAGACAAAGATGGTTGCCTCGGACCATTTTGACTTGGCCGTGGAACTGTTGGAAGAGTCCATTCCAATACCGTGAATGGAAGAGCTAATGATCTAAGCTACATGGAGGTATAAAGAAATTATAATAAATACCTACAACAGACTAAATAATTTAACTGAACTGAAACATGGTAAGCAAACAAAGGAAAACATGCTTCCGTCACCAGATCAAGTAACACCCACATGGACATAATTAAAAGCAAATCTTTCATTTGTTTTATTTTCACAAAACAATATTAGTGATGACTTCGTTCTGCTTCCATCAAATAAAAGCCACAAAAAAATCATATGCATAGACATATTGCTAAGATAGTTCCATCAGATTTCAATATTTCTAGTGACGGTTGAACGCAATAAAATTTGAGTAGAACAGTAGCACCAACAGTTGGTCTCTACTTGACAAACTAAAGGGCTAAAAGATCTATACACTGAAAAAATTACAAAAATACCTCCATTTAAAGTCAGAAAGGAGAAGTTTTAAATGTGGAAAAGCTTATAAAAAAATTTCGGAAAAGAAAGCTAAAATATAAAAGGTTGGCAAACATCAAAGGCACGTTAAACTTCTATTATACTCTCTCAATGTGATAAATAATACTAAAGTCAATGACCAAATAGATAATTTTTTTAAAAAAAAAAAAAGAGTTAGCATTGGTTTAAGCTAATTAGCAGAGACCTACAGAACAAAGTTCAATTATTAGGATTATTTAGAGCGGGACTAGGGAAAAGAGAAGGCATCAGCCAAATTACCATGATGGGATTTTTAGTCATTGCCCAAACCTCGACAGGGGCATCACGAAACAGAAGTAGAAGGTACCTGAAATTTATTTCAACCATAAGTACAGAATCAGCATGAGTTGCACATCCAATTCCAGTCCAAACAGTTAAAGATAAGGTTGGACAGGAAAGGGGTATTAATAAGGTGACAACCTATCGGTATTTCCACTTAGCATTAAAATCAAACAAGTTCACAATGTCATCGAAGTATTATCTCCAAACTCCTTTTAATAAGTTGAAACAAATTTGAGTTTAATCAGTAATTAGTTCAACCAGATATTATCATATTAACCATATACAGACACCTTGATTCAAAAAATGACATTTTCCTCAGTATATCCTAGATTTTCCTCAGACACATAACACATGTTCTCTTAATATCTGTCATTCCACAGGAACACTCCACATTCTTCCCCCACTTTTCTTTCGGTAATAAGTTTAGAGCATAAGGTACACATGCACTTACCCCTTGGCAGATTCTTCCCAAAAATTTCTCAAACTCTTAATATCTAATCCCCTACATTTATCATCATCTTTTGGTGATGCAATTATACCAATTCTCTAGCTGTTCCAGTTCCAATGTTAAATCTCTCTTAAGTAACCTAATTTTCAATAGTGATACCTTTTAACTACTGAAACATCAGTTCAAAAGGAAACACTATTCCCAAATCCCAAAAGTCAAAATGAGTAGGGATTCCATTTTTTTTCCTCAATATAACAAATATGAACTCTTTATGCCACTCCTAAGGCTTCTTCATCAACAGCCTAGACCGAAGTAAATAATCGAGTTGATGCTATGAGAGATACTTTATTCAATATAGCAATCATACATTTTTTTAACTTCACAACTGGGACTTTTCATTAACTAAACTTCATTAGTATCTCCTATCTAACAGGAAAAGGTGTGCTACTCTTATACCCATTCCAAAAGCTTTTAGCAAGTTACAAGAAGAAAAGAACTTTCCCACCCTTATAGATTCCAATAACAAATAAGCAGGATATCACCAAGACAATAAGTTAATGTCACAAACTTTATATTTACACAAACACATATAAGACAAACTAACCACACACAGACAAACATATAAAACAGAAGTCAGACAAACAACAAGCACTGCAATCACATGAAATATAATTTCATGTGAAAGATGCACGTCCGTTCTAGCCTCTAAGAGTATAAATATTTTAAAATGTTTAAGCTATCAAAGGCAAAATATTACTTTGTGCATATCTTGATAATGAATGAGCATTCAGACATCTGAGCAAAAATTGTTATGCTTTTAAGTGTATGATAACACAACAATTATCAAAAGAAACAAAGCTAGGAGAGAACCTTCCAGACGAAGAAGCCCTTAGGGCTCTTATAGGTGCACGTTCAGGCTTTTGCAAAACCCGAAATGCTCTATTAATCCCACTTCTAAGACAGGTAACCACAAGCCTGTTAATGTACCCACCAGTTTTCTCGTTGACCTGATACCAAAAAATAAGATTAAATAATAATGCTTTAATGTATCCATCAATTTTCTCGTTTACCTGATACCAAAAATATGATTAAATAATAACACTTTAATAAAGAAAAAATAATGCATCACCTAATTACAGGTTTTCCAATTTGAAAGGGCAAAAGGAAGAGAAAATCCATCAGCGCTCCCCCTTTTCCTTTATTTATAGTGGATAATCCACTTAAGTAAACGAAAAAATTTGAAAATTAAATGTCGTGTACCTGACTGTAAGAAAATGAAACCAGTCTAGAATTTCCAAGCCATCGTAATCCCCTGACAGTGCCATTATGAACAGAAAAACTTGCAGCAACAGCATTGGCAGATACATCAACAACATCAACTGTCCCACTTTGGGTTCCCAAAGCAACAAGTGGAACAGCCACAGCAGGATAGTTTCCCCCACCTTCACATAATATTATCTCATTAATCAACTAAGGATTATTACACTTCACATACTATGATACTAATGATGACAATTCCTAACATTTAATGAAGATAGAAATTCGACAGATGCAGTAAATCAGTAGCAATAGGAAACTAACAGGCCAAAGTAGCTGTTAAAGAAGGGGATGGTACAGCCAACATGGTCACTGCTGAAGAAAGAATTTGAAGCTGTCCAAATAAGCTGACCTGCATGAGTGATTTGGTGTGTAAGCATGCATGGGCTGTGCCAAGGATTTGTAGAAAGAAGAATGCTTCTACTTACCATCAGTAATGCATAATCAGCAGCAGGAGAGAACAAGGTGCTTACCTCTGGGCTTGGATGCACCGTTGATATATAGAATAAAACAAAAGCTAAAGAACCCAGCCACACTATACTAGATAAAGAATATTTCATTGAAGGTGTGAGGTGACAAACTTAACAATCACATGCCACTCTTCAAAATCCCAATTAATTGGATAGTAAGTTTAATATAGGCAATGATTTCAAGCATCATGCACTATTTGGATAACAATTTCCCAACTTTCCTTTCTCTCCGAGGGGCGAGGCCCAGGCAAAATGCATTTGAGTCTTAAGGAGCTCAATTATCATCATCATGATGGAGCAGTGTGCTAGTGCAGTAAGTCGTCTATGGTTGAGTGATTCCAACAGGAATTTGGGCAGCCAAAATAGAGACAAACCAGAGAACTACCAAGCAAAAAATGATAAACATACAATTTATTAACGAATGCTAAAAGTGATTCCTTCCAAGAATATCAACTTCATTCAAACTAATAGCAATATTTGCATCATTAACAGATTTCAACATGAATGTTAAAAGGTAAGAGGAAACAGGTAGGTTGAGAATGATTAACTGGGAGTTGCAACAATTCTGAATCAGTAATGATTCAAACTAAATATCAAATTCTATGGTATGATAGGAAAAGATCTTTGAAACTAGCACTTAATACAAGGGAGGTAGTATAAAACTATTACATTGTAATACTTGCAGAAGAAATGTTTATTCACAAACCTTAAATGACATATCTGCCTGACTGGAGGTAGAGTTTGATGTTCGGTTTCTGCTGTCAGTCATATGTTCTAGTTGTTTACCTGCATCCGGGCCAAGTCTTTCACTAGAAGAAGTCATGCCATTACTATTGGTCCCTGGAAGTGCAACTTTATTGACATCAGCATTCTTTCCAGAATTTGTGCCATCCTTATGAGAATCTCCAGCACCTTCAGCAGTCAAAAGCCAGTTCCAAATCTTCCCATCATCAGAAATAGAAATTAAATGGGTCTTTGAAAGAAGAAGAGTATCATCAGAAAAATCAAAAGGATTGTCAATGTCCGCATTGGCTAAAGGAGATTGAGGTGCATCAGAACAAAGCTTGGCAACATTTTGGATAGTGGACTCTGATTGGCTGATGAGAACAGCAAGAATTGAAGGAGAAGGGACAGATGTACCAATTGAGGGCATCAACTCTTCCATAGTACACATTACATGCACCTGTTCACCTCTGTGATGATATGCAATACTCAGAAAGCTTTTCATTGCAGAGGTAAGAATGCATGGATGTCTAACAAAAATCATTTAGAAAGAAGAGACCAACTCTATCGCATATTCACATTGTTATATTTGAATTGGATATGTCTCTAAAGTTTTGCAAACTTCTACAACTTGGATCAATTACCATGGTTGTTGTTAGTTCAATCAAAAGCTGGTAGTAACTAGTAAGGTCTATCAGTAGATATGTTTTAAACTGGAAAAATTAATCGATGAACGCACATACTAACAAGAAGACTTAACTCCTCTTCCTACCCAGAAATCCAACTCAAAAGTGATAAAATAAGTGTGCCTAAAAGTAAATGCATTATGGAAAAATAGAAAGGAATCAAAGACAGAATATGAAAAGAAAAACAGAGAATAGAGGGTTCATATAAGCATCTTTTAGAACTTCAAAAATTAGCAACAGGAGAAAAAGCTCATGCTAATAATTTAAACACACCAATGTTACAGGAATGTGGTAGTACTACAAACCCTAATGCATGCAAGGAAAGTCATGAGAAAGCTCTAAAGAAAACATGATACCATAACTTCACTGATTTCCCTCTGGCACATTAATACACAGTTACACACATGCATACTAATGTTCCATGCAAAGTCACAATTCCTAGGATGACTATTAAACTACCTATTAATAGCCAGACAATTATTTTTCTAGAGATAACTCAGATAAGACCACTCACCCAATTCATCCAAATATATATAAAAAGAAACTTAGATGCTGACCAAGAAGCCACCACCCTATAACCTCACTCTGTCCCACAGACAAACAGTAGCTCTCCATTGAAGTAGCAAATGATAATCCATACTCCTAAGTCCTACCACAAATTTTCTACCCTTTTCCAGCAAATCGTAAGCATGAACTATAGAACAAGAGCTCACATTTGTTCCAAAATAAATCAGCAAAACCAACGTGTACCATATTAAAAATACACTTACATTACACTAAAAATTGTTCTAATGCCTTTATTACTTGATTTAATTGCCGGTATTTCTTGATGCAACTTCTAATATTGTGATTGCAATAAATAATTATAAACAAACATTAAAATTCAAGTGACTCAAAGTCATACTCTTTTCGCCGCCAAATGCTGAGCTTCCCGTCAAGATGAGCACAATAAATCAAGTCATTATTTGGATCCGCCAACACATCTAGAAACTTGGCACAGCCTCGTGGCAATGCAGTGGAAGAAAGTGCGGTTTCATACTGCAAATCAAACACAACCAATTCCCTTGGAAACGTCACAAATATAATGTGCCTCCATTGCCGCGAAAACGTAAATTTAACCATATAGAGCGGAAACAACCCTGAAGCAGGCGACAAACCGGCCGCACCGGTACTCAACTCCCTCTCCAGCTTCAGCAATTCCGTACAATCCGTTCGAATCTGCAACTCTTTGATAACGACTTCATCTTCTTTCTGGCCTAACACTCTGACAGACAACAACAGTCCTTTTAAACCAAGGACGCAGAAATGGCGGGAATCGAAAGGATCGCGGCGGATACACGAGAGATATTCAGGAGAAGCGTCATATTTCCACATACAGCTAGCGGAAGTAGTGTTGTACAGCGAGAGAATGGAGGGGCCAGTGATCGCGGCGAGGACGTAGGAGTCGGGTCTGGTTAGGATCCAGCATAGGTCTTGGATCCCGAGCTTGGGGCTCGGATCGGTTTCAAGCCAGAGTACGACGGAGCGGAGGCGGAAGTCGATTAGAGCGATGCGGCCGTGACGGTCGGCGGCGGCGAGGATGTTGTGGGAGGTGGAGGGCTCGGTGGAGAGGAGGTCGCAATGGAGAGTGGTGGGGATCCACTTGACGGCGGTGACGAAGGGGGAGAGGGACGCGGCGGAGCTGGCGGATGTCGGTGGAGGGATAGGGATCGTGGATATGAGCTGGAGAGAACATGAGTCGATAATTGAAATTGAAGAGCCAGAAGCGAAGGCTAAGAGACCTGAGGGGCTTAAATCTGCGGATCCAAAGTTGTTGCGGCTCGGTGGACCTGGCAGCATGAAGTTGCAGTCCCAGGAGTCGGCCGGTGGTGGTCTTGGAGACGACATTGTCGTTTGCTACTCGGTTATGGTGAAGACGGTGTCGTTTTGATGAATGCCTTCAGCTCTATGATGAAGAGAGAGAGGGTGAGAATTGTTGACTCTCACCGATCACTGCGATTCTGGAAGGAGAGGAGGGAAGAAGAGCCGTGTAACGTAATTGAAAATTAACAAAAAAAGTTCTACATTTCCTCATTTCCTTTTGGCATAATAACATGCGACTCTCTTAAGTTTTTTAAAATTATAAAAAGATACAAGGTTGTAATCTTTTTCGTGAAAGTCCTTTTACTTTATGCAAATGATACTGCTATGATCATCTCCATTTGTATTTATACCCCTATAATTAGGGGTGGCTTAAAAATCTGAGATTCGTCCAATCCGTTCAAACCCAATTTGGCCCGATAGATTTTATCTAAATCCGATGGTAAAATTTTAATTTATGGGGCAGCATATTGTTCTAAAAACGGTATATGCCGCCTCTAGACACTATGTAGTATCTGGTCGTTCCGATTATACATAAAATGATTATGAGGCGATATCAGGCGATTAGATGGTTTAGACGATTATACATGTATGGTATTTTTCTCCAAATTTATGTTTTTCCCAATTTTTTGAAATAAAAAAAAAAAACAAAAACAAAAACAAAAACACCTAACGCCGCTTGACCTATCCTTCTAGACGGCGCCTAGAAGGCCTGTGCTAGGCGCTCCCCCATCATACGCCTACCACCTAACGTTTTTTAGAACATAGATAAAAAAAAAAAAAAAAGCCCAAGCCTTGTCCAGGCCCGATTTGTATAGATAAAAAAAAATTAATTATAAAAAAATTCAAAAAAATAATTAATTATTTTAAAAAATAAAAAATAAAAAAATATATTAATTTCAAAAAACTTGTTCCGACCCCAACCCAATATGAAATAATCCTGATTCCTGACTCGAACTTGACAAAGCCCAGACTCAACCCGGCCCGGCCATTGGCACCCTTGCCTACAACTGCCATTTTAATGCAGTGGGGATTCTAATTTTTTGAGGCATGTATGACACTTTCTTATACCAATATTTGCCATTACTATGTGTTGTAATTATTGCATGACAAATACACTATATGATACAAAAGATAATAATAATAATAAATTAGAGATACAATACAACACTTGTTGGATCTCTACTTAAGAACTTTCTATATGAAAAATGTTATCTTTAGTGAATCATTTACGTGCTCTATATATAGACAACCAAGTTTTACCTCCAAAAGACATACTTTTTGCTGGAGTTGGTGCTTGGAATGTCAATCCGAATAATATATTGTACATTATATTTTATTATTTATTAATAAAATAATTACATTTTCATTTCAACTATGTTAATGGTAATTTATATCATAATGCATATTAAATTGATATATAAATATGCTGAGAATGACATCAACTTTAGAATAGTCATGTAGTAATATTGGACACTGGGAGGTCCGACATTGAGATAATATTACTATTATAAACTATTTTTAAAGTAAAAGTTTGTAGTCGTTAGTTTTGGAATACAATCGAATTCCTATAACCTAGAAGACTAACATATGTCGTATATTGGAACTGTAATTCCTGATGAACATTAAAAAGTGCGCATTTATTAAAAGAAAAATTCATCATTTTAACTGTAGTTTCATTAATCCCCTTAATTTAGCACATTTGTAAAATAATAATTATATTTATGTTTTATATATTTTATTGTGATTTTTATTTTTTGTGTAAGTAAAACATTGCTTTGGAAGCTAAATAGGAAAAATTGATATGAAATATGAACTCCAAGACTCAGAAATCCAAAAAGAGTGTGACAACTAAATTCAAATCGGACTTGGAAAACATTCACCGTATTTAGATTGACAACAAAATGAGATTATGATGTATTTAACTACACATGTGTTTTATATAAATATATAAAACAAAAATAAAAAGACAACAAAAAAAGTTTTTTTTAAAAAAAAATTAAACCATCCACCGAATTCGGTGGGTGATTTATGCAAATTGTTGACAATTTATAAAAATTACCAACTTTTGTAATTATTAGTAATAATGTAATTCATTTTCATTATGCTAATTTGAAGGAGGATGCTCAACACCTCTTTCTCTCAGCAAAATTTTCACAGGTCTTTCTTGAGATTTTGTGAGATAAGCTATTGCTTATATTTTTTCTTTTATTAATAAAATTATGAGTGTTTTTATTTATATTTTTTCTGCTAATTTGTATCATGTTGGGGTAAAGGATGAAGCTAGTGGTATGAAAATATAGGTGATTTTTATTTTTATTATATTTTTTAAATTGTGATAGTTTCTCAAATAAAATTTATACTATTTTCAATTTATTAAGGACTCTTGAATAGCTGTAGATAGTACCCGATTGACAAAAATAATACTTGAATCCCATAAATAAGAAATAGTGAACTATTAAAGATCTGGATTAATTATAGACAATACGATTACGCCTATATGACTGGTTTTATATTTGGCATAATTGAGTACCTAACTGGACTTGTTATAGACAAATATTATCGCCGCCTTTATGGTTGGTTTTATATGTTTTGACATATTTAGTACATTGACATGACTAATTATCGACAAAACGAATTACATGTGTTAGCATAATTAATACTTGATAATTATGAAATTAATTGATTGATAAATAATTATAATTTATATTTTATAAAAAAATAAAAATTATTTATATGTGAAATATCAAGGGTGGATCCCCTAAACCTAGAATTTTATTTTATTATTTTTATTTTATTAGTTGAATTATTATTTTATCATATTAAATTTATTCCTTGTAAATCGACCCAGGACTTACCAGTTATTTTATTACTTCGACACTTATATTTGGGAGTAAAGAATCATTTTGTGAGTGAGTCAGTTCCAATGGTCTAACCTGATGTACCATGAGCAATGGAAGCTCTTGTAGACATGTCGTTATTCATTAGAGTGAATACTGAATGGTTCATAGATGATTCCTAATAGTTGGAAGTACACACCACCATCAATAGGAATCTCCTCGAGTCAAGTAGCATATGTAATCCTTTCACTATAGGATAACATTGATTTTGTGTGTGATCCTCCACACTTTGATGCCACATATGTCAGAGACCTTTCATGGTCTGACAGATAGATGTTCATTGGGTGGGGACCGATGCACTCATTAATCAAGTGCGTATCAGGATATGATCTGTCGGCCTGTATGTGTACCATAAGAGGTTAAAGTATCCATGTGAGTAAGTCACGATTCTTAAGACTTTGGCCGAAGCCGATCTCCTCGAGTCGAGTAGCATATGTAATCCTTTCAATATATGATAACATTGATTTTGTGTGTGATCCTCTACACTTTGATGTCACATATGTCAGAGACCTTTCATGGTCTGACAGCTAGATGTTCGTTAGGTGTGGACCGATGCACTCATTAATCAAGTGCGTACCATGATAGGATCTGTCGGCCCGTATGTGTACCATAAGAGGTTAAAGTATCCATGTGAGTAAGTCACGATTCTTAAGACTTTGGCCAAAGCTGATTACCTATGATGGATCATATATATCAGAAATGGTGTTATGATTAGTTATAAAGAATCGTGGACATGTCGACAATATGAGATGTGCGCCTCGGAAACTTGACGGTGTAATCTATGTTTCCTAAGCACAACTCGGATAGCCTACGACGGAGGGATTGTTAAAATATGTGATGACATCGAGTTGTATAGTTCAGAAAGGTCATTCGTGTTCTTCGTGAATTCAGAGGTGGCTAAATTACGTACATATAAGCTAGGCTTATATGATGAGTGTGCCTAAACTTATAGAGTCTCATAATATGAAGTGT
>SKCR01046289.1:0-87539 GCA_019454045.1 Zanthoxylum bungeanum
TCTCAAATGTCTGCATGAATATTTGAAGAATTGTGGGGGATTGTTAAAAATTCTTCTAATATTGTAGTATGGATGAAGGAGGGACATGTCCCTTGGATGGTACCCCATAGGGACATGTCCTCCATATGGATATAACTTGCATAGGAGGGGCATAACCCTTTGAAGGGTTGACCCCAACCCAAAGGGTGCCCATAAGGCACCATTCCAAGCCTTTATAAAGGGGGCTGCATGTTCATTCTAGAATGGAGAAGAAGAAATCTGAATTTCATCCATTAGTTGAGTCTTATATTGTTGTTTGAGTCAATAGAGAGTTCCTCCATTTCATCAGTTCGAGATCTTGTTAAGGTGTGTCCCTTGAACAAGAGGAATCCGGGTTATCCTGTGAGAACATTAGCCACAAAATCCGTAGAGCACCGAGACGGGGCTGATAAGTTATTAAGGACATAGAACCTTCTCGATCCGGACCACTGCATTTGTCATTTTCCAGGTTTTCCTTCATTTTAACAATTTTCAAGTTCTTAATATTTTAGGATTTTTCATGTTAGATCTACTTTTGAATCTGTAGTTTGATTGTTAAAAGCATGTTGAATTGATGTTTATTGACACTATACTACCAACATTTTTATCTAAGAAATGGGTATTTGCTCATTCATAAAGAGAAAAAATTTGCATACCCAATTTTGATTAAATATATATATTTATATTTATATTGGATTGCACAAAAATGATAAATTCCCATAAAAATATATGTGCTGAAATTTTATTGGATAGAGATGAAGATGTAACTTTAATAAGGGTTGTTTGTATTTATCAGTTTTTGTTATAACTAAAACATATCCTTAATTTAAACAGTATTTTAAGTATTTTTTTAATCTTAATTAGGTAATTCACGTGGTATATATGCAAAGTAGTATTACACTTGTAGAATTGTTTGGGTGGTAACTTTAATATGTTTGCATCCATGAACTTGCAAGATATGTTATTGTATGAGAAATTGACAATACAATACATACAATTTATATATGGAAGGTGTTGGTTAATTAGTGTTCTTAAGATTGGAGGTGGTCCCTAAGGACGTGGCTTGGTGGTGTAGAGTTCAGAATCTCACTTTGAGGTCTTGGATTCGAATTCATGGAGTGTGTTTCTTGTAATAGTCTGGGACTGCCAGAGATTTTACATGCTCCACTTAAGCCCAGAAAAGATGATTTGACAATAGAGTTTCTAACAATTTCAAAAAAAAAAAAAAAAAAAAAGATGGGAGGTGGTGGGGTTTTATTCTTAAACAAAATCTAATATTGGCGTAGAGAATCTCAAAATCCTATTTAAGGCAAGTATTTATAATAAGAGAGAAGTATTGCATGGCCCATGAGATCCCAAATGGCCATCTTTAATGAACCCTTTTAGGCCTTTATTATTACCAGCAACTGTCATTTCTTTGTTCTCTCATTCTTATGTTATAATTTTAGATATATATTTGTAATCTGAAATTTATTATGAGGTTAGATAGTTATATTCAATCTAAATATCTGTCGAATATGAACTCGAAAATCTACTCTCACATTTCGAAAGAGAAATCATAGAAATATGTCTATATCTATAATTTTTTAAAATAATGGAACTTGAGCGTGTGGTATTCTTAACTTTTTTGCCCCCCTCAATATGTTAAATTAACTCACTTTCTCTGTTTTCCTTAATCTCAACTTTTGCCCCCTTTTTTCACATCTTTTTTCTTCTAACAATCATATAAATAGTAAAAAATATCTTATGATTGCCCAACCAACTATTCTCTCCATTTTATGTGTATCTTCCTTTTTTGATTTTTTTGGTGGATTTATAAAAAGAAAAAAGAAAAAAAAAAGCTAATGCTATGAGGACCCCTTTAATTAAAGCTAAAACTGACCTAATTCAGCTTTATTTTCAATTTTTAACCTTAATGATCTATTTGGTATAACAAAATATGTGGTGAAAATCTTAAAGCTGTGAAGATATTCATCAGATTCTTTTAACCCATTTCAAGTGGGAATATATGTTGTGTGATTCTCAAATTTCATCCCAATTTTGCCTTAATTTGATCAAGATATAGCAAGCTTTGTCAGAATCTCACTTCTTTGCCTTTCAAATAAGTCATTAGTTTGTTATAATAATAATCTAATGAATCAACAAATTTATTTTAGCCAGGCACTTTAAAATATTTTTCAACTAATAATTTTGGACTTAGCTACTCTCAATTCTCAAATATCATTTCAAAACCTACTAATCTTCTTAACCAATAAAGAAAATTGATTGTGACATGAAAACAAAAAAGGAAAAATAATGCAATTTTGTTTGATATTTGCAGCTTAGCTTTGACAACACCCGACTAATTATTTTTCAAATCTGTTTACTAAAACGTAAGTTCTAAAAATGATTAAAAATATATATATATTATCTCCGTTCTCATTTGATCGGTTGTGTTAGAGAAATATTTGTGTGCGATGGATATATAGATAACATGGTATATTTATCCAATAATATTTTGACATATATGAATTAAATTTAAAATTAACCAATCACAATTGAGAAAGAAAATTATTAATAAACACTTAACATTTCGAAATACGTACTTTTTTTTTTATCTTGATTTTGACTGCATTCGGTCATGACGGAATCTCTTCATATATATATATATATATATATAGTGGTCCTTAATTATTCAAATGTGTATTGCATATGATCCACATATTGTTGATATGTTTTTTTTAATCAAAACTTGTTGTGGATGATCAATCAGGACCGTCTTTGATTGTTATTACTAAATAAGCCTTTTATTAATTATCAGGGGTCCATAATATTTATTATTCTAACAGCTTTGATTGTTATATTTGTATTCGTGGACCATTTTTGTAGGCTTTAAATTTTTGAATAATAATAATATTGCTGGCAAAAAATCAACATCAGATTATCAAAATCAAACGGTGGGGATTTATTTATTTGTTAGTAGTCAACCCAATGATCATCTTATCGAACAGTCCAAATCTATCAAGTGATATTTATGATTTACATTCATGGAATGTCTGTCAAAATGGTCCCATTGCCTAATTTAATTAGTCTTAAATAATATGTTGAGGATTCTCAAATACTAAATTAGGAAATGTTTAACACCACAATCAAAGGGGAAAAAATGATAAAAGTACCTAAATTTCAAACATATAAATCATAATGACCAAGCATATCAAAAGGGAAAAAAAAATTAAAGATATAAAATTAAGGGAAATACCCCAAAATTAGGGCTAATTTACCAAAGTAGTTCGCATTTAAAAAAAAATAACTAGTAAAAATATTTCGGATATAAATGCCTCTAAGTAATTAGTCATATGGGTTGATCATGGTTCGATTCAGTTCGGTACAATAATTTTTTAAAAAATCAAATACATAATGACCTAGCATATCAAAATGACTATATGTATATATATATAAACATTTAAAATTAAGGTCCAAAATTCGGGCTAATTCACGAAAGTAGTTCGCTTACATTTTTTTTATTTTAATAATAAGAAATTGGTATTTTGGATATAAATGTCCTCAAGTAATTAGTCATATTAGATAGGTCATCGATGTGTCGATTGCTTGACTGGTGCAACAGATTATTTAGGAATATTTTGTGTTTGAAATGTTCATTTTTAACTACTAATAATGAGAAAAATATTGAGTAGACTATTATTATTATTTTTTTTTAAAAAAAAAAAAAACTAATTTTAAACTATTTTAGTAAATTTATCTCAAATCAATAGTGTAGCTTCTGAATTGCGATATTTTAAGATGTCAATGTCCCTAATTAATTATTTTAAGAGTATATACTTTCATGTGAAAGTTTGAATTTTCATAGAAGTGATAATGTTTATGCAGTTATAGTAGTGTAAGTGGGCACAATACAAATTTAACAAACAAAATCATCATGTAGGATATGGGAATCTAAATTTAGTATCAAAATAAAACATTTCAGATGAAAATTTGGGTCCGTCTTTGAATTATTATTATTTTTTTTGAATTATTGGAAATCTCACCGTCAAACCATTCTTTCCGAACTTAAGCGGAGCATGTAAAATTCTGGGCTATCTTAGGTTATTATAAAAAAACGCACTCTCTGAATTAGAACAAAAAACCTAAAGATCAAATCATGAGTTATACATTACAAAGTCACGGGCCATTTTGGGACTATCTTGAACTATCTAATTTAAGCTATTAAGAAAAATATAATCCACATTCAAATATTTTTTAAAATATATAACTTTATATATGAGGTAGATCTCTCTATAGATCTATATGTACATACAATATATATTGCAGAAAAATCTGTAACGGTTTCAATTGGTCTAGCCACCACAAGAGGTGGAAGGTGTCTCAAAAGAATTCGTAATAAAACTATAATATTTTCGGTGAATGTTGAGGGGATGTATTGAAGGAAAATTTTCCGATGAAATATTGACGATTATAAGAAAATAGAAAATTTGTCAATAAGTGACAAAGTCTCTAATTAACGTGATTTGGTGGTGTATGATTCATGATATATGACTTTGAGGTTCTATGTTCGAATCCAAAGAATGCATTTGTTGTAAGAGTGTGGATAGTCGGATGTTTTATCTGATCCGCTTAAACCCGAAATATGTGGTTTGGTAGATATCTCGGTGCACTAGAAATGAATCCATGCATATATAGTGGTGTACGTACGCATGCAAAGAAACATCAATTCTGTATATGAAACAAAGGCACTGACATATTTGACCATTCTTTCAGCACACTAAGTAGATTTTCAAAATGAATGCTAAAATCCCTAGCTAGCAATAAAGCATGATTTTGATTTTTGCAGAGAGATGATGAAGATACATACACTTTCTTTTTTTTGGTTAAAACATTCAAAAAGTGTTTTCCCTGACATTCACAATCACTTTATTAATACTTCCAAGTGTTTAAAGCTTTTTTCCCCAACTACACAACAAGATCACAATCTAAATCTTCGATTTCATTTTGACTATTTAGTGCGTATTTGATAGTATTAACAGAAAATCTCGAATCCTAATCAATATCGATTGGTACAGAATTCATGACGAAAATTTTGAATAAAAATTCTGATTGGATAAATGGGGTAATTTTTTATCCCGATTGAAAAATCATACAAAGATTTAGATGAAAAAATCATCTCAATCCCGACTGAAAAGATCGAGATTCAAGATCCTGAATCATTTGATCTGTGATTTGAGACAATCTTTCGTTCTGATTCAAAAATTCAGAACGATTTTTTTTTTTTATCTTAGATCATAATCACGATTAGACGTCATAATTGTCATCCTTACTATTTGGTAATGCTTCTTTATTGGCCAAAAAAGTTTTTTAATGCCAAAAATCATTTCAATTTATTTATTTTTGATTAATTGGTTATAACTCAAGTAAATTTTCGAGAATCTCAAATTTTAGTCTTTTGAAAATAGAAGATGTATTAAATTGTCTCAAATACCCTTATTTTATATCAAAAAATTATTTCATTTCTTTCATAACATAATTTTAAAATACTTATTTATCAAAATAATTTTAAATCTTTTAATAAAAATTGAGAACCAAAAAATTAATTTGTTTTTTTTTTTTTCCAATTAAGTAAATCTTTATTCCTCATAATCTTAAGACATTATGTCTTATTGATATGTCTTATTCCATCAATCTCTCACAAAATCTTTCTCTATGATTGTGTGTTATTATTATTATTATGTGCTTGTGGTGAATTGAGATCGAGCATGCATCCAACCCACTTGGAGATTCAACTTTTTGAGCATATACCCTTTCTCTTCTTTTTAAGAATCTCTAGGTTTAATTTGAAGGATTCAGTATCTCATCTGAGCAAAAATCAATCACTCACTCATCACACCAACCAAATTTTGCCATTTTTTAATTAGGGCATCATTGCATGTTCTTGCTCATTTTTCTAGCACTAATAGATGGGTCAAAATCAGGCAAGATTTTGGAAACCCCAATATCCACTATTGTTGGGAAAAGCTGCTTTTTGACTTCTTTTTTTTTTTCTCATTTAAATTTTACTCTAAATTAGTACTAAGAGTCTAAGATGAGTTGCCCACAATGTTCCATTTGATGGGGAAGGGGAATTATATAAATTTAAATTCTTTAATTACTATCTAAAGCTTCTATATCAAACCAAATAAAACAAAATTTGTTCTTAGGGTTAATTACTATTCTGACACCAAATCTCTAAAGCTTTAAAAGAGTCAATCTAATGGAGATCACAAAATCAAATGAATTGGACCTTTCCTTGCATGCATGCACTTCTGTATTTTTGCTACTTTATTTTTTTTCATCTGTTTCTTTTGCATTTCGGTCCTCTTTTTTTTCTTTAGCAACTAAAAAGTGGATTAGTTTGTAATGTATATATAAAATATCTTTTGTCGAAAGGTTTAATTTTTCCTTCTTTTTATACAATTTGAAAGTGTGATCTATGAGTATCCCCTAAAATTTTGGAAATTTAAACATTAAAATTGAAAAGGGTTTAAATTTTCCTGATCTGCAAACAATTACAAGTGTGTGATCTATGTGTATCCCCTAAAAAATTGGAAATTTGAACATATATAAAATTGAAATTGTGGGTTTGGCTTGTATTGTTTAAAATATCCTTTGTCATCAAAGGATCATGAGCCATTAATTAATTTCATAATTTGTAGACAATTACTAATGTATGATCTAGGTTCAAAACATGGCAATGGAGACAAAATGAAAATGCAGGAATTTAAATTATAAGGCCATATATGAAAATATATCTAGCTTTTACTTTTGGAGAATATAAGGACGTATTTAACGAAATATGAAAATTCATGTCGTAATGCAATATAAGATGAAAATTGAGGGGCTTACGTTTAAAAACCATGGACCAAAATGAATATAGGGGAAAAAAATAGATTATGCGGTGAGCGTGGATCGAACACGCGACCTTCAGATCTTCAGTCTGACGCTCTCCCAACTGAGCTATCCCCGCTTAGCTGCTTTTCGGTACAAAATAAATGTATATTAATAAATAATATAAATTTTTTTTTTACTATATATATAAACACACCAAACCAAATAATTTTTTCCTTAACATTTGTTACATAAATCATTTGACATCATTATATTCTATCTGAATTTATTATTTCATTAAACTGGATAAATCATAATATATATATTTTTAATTTCTGTCAATAATAACTTAATAAAAAAAAAAATTATCCCTTGTATAAAAATTCAAATTGATACATCAAGTTTTGTACTCATCTTCAATGTGGAAGGAGCCAATATTTGAGAGGGACACAAATGATATATTGAGAAATAGTAATCCAAGTCAAAAGGAATTATTGCTGAGTATGATTTATACATTTATTTCCATTAGAGGGTACCTATTATATATATTTATTTTCATTGATTGAAGGAAGATACAAACAAAATCAACTTGGACCACTTATTTCCAAATGATCCTAATTGGAAGGTTGATACCGGTGATTTAAAATTCGGTCTGATCCATCAATCCAGAATGATAAGAGGGTCAAGAGTCGAAGATCAGACCGGGGTTCAACCGGATGTCGATCCGGGATAGATAATAAATTATTATTTTATTGTGTATTTATATAAAATTTTGATAAAACTGAATAAATTTTCAAAAACATTACAATTAACACTAATGTTAATATTTTTAAAATATTATAAGATTTATTTACCAAAATTATAACCAAAATATAGTAATAAATTATTTTTTATTTTAGTTTGAATACAAAAAATTAAAAAATCAAAAACCAGTCCGACTAGTGACCGGTTTGCGGTTCAACCGGCTGGGTCGCCAGGTCTTAAACCGGTTCAATGACAAGCGGATTTTTAGGGATCACTGAGATCGGTTAAAAGACCGGTCCACGAGTCAGCCGGTCCGAATTTTAAGTCATGGGTTGATATTGTTAAGATTGAAGATATTAAATCTACTTGTCAATATAAAGTATAAAAATAATAAACAAATAAATAAATAAAAATCCATTAAAGTAAAGTTGTCAAACATTAAAATCAGAATCAAATGGTTGAAATTTCTCTCTCAAGCTAGTTTTGTTATGTTAAATTTATCTTTAAAAAAGCACATATATCATATTTTTCTTTGAAAAGTTAAAAAAAAAAAATTTGACTAAAAAGGAATTAATTTGCTTCTGACATCATAATTCTCACATCCCAAACATATAAGCCGTCAGTTAATTTTTTGGTATAAAAGAGTTCAAGTTTCGAACGTGTATTTATTGAAAAAATTTCCTACTAAATATTTGAAAATAAATTTAGCTAACTCAACATTCAATTAATTGAGTTACATCTTCTCAAAATTAATTGTAAATATTTTTTTTGATAACCGAGATATCCGGATCAGCCTAAGCACATATAAGGGATGTCAAGACCTATGTCTCATGCCCTCATAAATTTACCTGGCTTTTAACACCAGAAAACATGCCTCCAAGAAAATACATTTAGTGTGATTCGAACCTTAAACCTGAAAATGAATAAGCCACTCAAATCAAATATTTTTACCAAGATAACTCAGGGTAAACTACAAAGACTTGACCATTTTTCTATGATAAATATCTTAATAAATTGTGTACGGGCTTTGTAGCCTAATGGTTCTCGTAATCTCATAACCCTAATATGTGTTGAGGTTAGGGATGGTAGAAAAGCTCGGGTCCGGTCCGGTTCAGGGTAAAAAAATTACGAGCTCGATTTTGGATTATAAGGCCTAGCTCAGGCCCGGGCTCAACATAATAAGCTCGGGGCCGGGCCCGGTCTTTATATATATATAAAAAATTTTATTATTAAAAAATCAGGTTGGTTAAAGTCCGGTCCGGCCCAATAGACGCTCAGACCGGATTTTTCCCGGGTCCAGGCTAAAATTTTACTGACCGGGCTCAGGCTGGGCTTATCAAAGCCCGGGCCCGGTCCAACACACTCTTATCATACTATAAATAGATATATCTTTGCTCCAATAAATTAAAAATATCAAAAATGATACACTCACACACACTTTTACTTAAAGTTTTACAAACTCTCTCACTGTACCTACAGTGGTCTACAGTAAATCACCGTAGCTACAATGAGAGAATTAGTAAAACTTTAAGTAAAAGTGTGTGTGAGTGTATCATTACTCTAAGAATATATATGGGAGGCTAGGACCATAGCAGTATCAGTGCTTCATTTTGCAGGCCTTTGGGCTTTAGGTGGGCCTGATTTTGAAACATGGGCTAGTGTTTTAGGCCCAATGATCATGGAGAGTTTCTGTTATTCCAACAACTTTCATTTTTTTACGGAATTAGTGTCTAATGAGAAAAAACATAGCACTTCCCATTAATTCTTTTTAATGTCCCAAATTGGATTAAACCCAAACTACTATATTAACTCTCTCTTTTTAATGTCCCTTTTTAATACGCGAAAATTTATTTATTTTTTAGAAATTTTGCCATCAGATCACCTGATTCGGGTTTAAGCGGAACATGTAAAAACTCTTAGTTGCTCTATACTCTTACAAGAAATGCATCATCTGAATTCGAACTCATGAACCAACAACTAAGTTTTAAGTCATTTGCTACCAAATCACACCCCTTCAAAATTTAATTTGTTTTAACCTTGTTAATAAAAAACTTAAAAAATTGCATATAAATTATAATGACCGAAATTTTACTTATTGGTTTAACGAAAATAACAGTCACTATAAAAAGAATTTACTGAACATAAGAGATTAATCACAGACTGAAAAACGAGTTAGACTTAAACGGACATACGGACTTTATACGAAGTTTGGGATGAATATTAAGGTCCATTAAGAAAACAACTTGGGTGTATTAAGTAAATGGATTTGGGCTTAATATAAACTGACATTAATCAAGCCCAAATCAAGCCTGATGGCCGACCCATTTGGAAATAAAATAAAAAGGAAAATTTCTAGAATTTTCCACAAAATTCTACTTGTCTTCTTATTAAAACACAATCATAAAAAGTTATTTCCTCTCATTTGGCGGAGCCCTACAAAGAGAAAAACGGGAGAAAAATTAAGCTCTTGGAGCAAGGATTGAGGGAAAAAAAGAAAAAGAAAAAGGGATAAGCATCAAAGAAAATGCTCTCGTCTTGAAGAATTCCTTGAAACAATTAGGTAAGGTTTATAAAATCCTTTTAAATTTTAGAATTTATACATATAAGGGTTGAGTATTTTTATGATGAATGATGATACATGTGACAAGAGATTGCCATCTCTCAGATCCTTTGTCGTGAATATGTATGAAGTGTCATGATATATAATTAAGTTGTCAATACTTGAATGTATGCATGTTTGATATATATAGAGTACATGAAACATACTTATTACAACTTGATCTATACATGAACATCATGCGACTCGGTGGCCTAACGTGACTAATAATTAAACATATGAACCCTAAAAAATGTGTTCCTAATTACTGCAGCTCGTATCCATCTTCTACAAAGCTTGTTCGCTACATGAAAGAAATACTGTAACACAAAACTAAAAATGGGAAGTAAGTTGCATGAATGATCTAATGAGTGAATTATAAAAAGTTAAACATAATTTAACATATCATGAACGATAAATTTATTTCATAAACTATGAAACTTGACTCCTAAGCTTTTGAAATACGAATCGTAATTCTTGTAACACACACTGAAATTCGTATTATATGATCTGAAGATTATGATGATTGAAAGATCATAACTACAACCATAAATGTAGATTTGCAAACTATAACATGAATTGAAAATCGTACACTATAAATATGTATGTGAACTGTAAACATGACTTGTGTACTGCAACAAGAATTGTAAACTATGAAATGCACAGAAACCCATAAGAAACCTATAAACATGGATGTTAATTGTATACATGACGTCCAAACAGTGAACTGAATCATGGACTGAGACTACAAACATGACTGTGATTCTCAAACATGACTTGTAGACTGACAACATGTCTTGTAAACTGTGACTCAACTTAAAACTATACACTTAATCTAAAAATTATAACCATGATCTGAAGCTGTACTGTAAGTTGAAATCTGAATACCTAAACTGAAATTAAGAATTGTAATCATAACGTGAACCAGAAATTGTCACATTGTCTGAAAGTTGTAAACATGAATCATATTGTAATCATGAATATGTAAGTCGATAATATAGCTAAAACTGAAAATGTGATCTGAGCTATAAAACATGAAAACCATTTGAATTGAACGGTTACATATGCAACGATCGTTTCCCACATATCGTCATATGTACCGTGATTCGGCCGTCGCCCCGCGTACGCTTGTATAAATCTGAAAACATGAAAACTTCTCCAGTATTGTAACTTGTTAACTTGAGGCATGCAACCTACTTAGCGGAACCTAACACCCGCATAAACATGAGGAAACTGAGTTGTAATATATAACCTCCTTAGTGGGGACCTAACACCGCATAAGCAGAGGTAGCTGAACTGTAACTGTAATAGCCTGAGATGGTTATCTGAGCCATTAGGCATGCTGAACTGAAATTGAGGGGACGATACTCTATTGGCGTTTTGAAATCTATTTATTTACTTGTACTTGAAAACACGTAAGTCGTAAACTGAGGACTGTATGCATAAGCTGTAAACATGAAAAGCATGAGCTGAAATTATACAAATCATGAATCTAAAAACATGTTACTTGAAAACATAAGCTGTAAATATGACATATGAGATACATGACTGAAAATGGAAATTCATGACACATGACTATAAATCATGACATAAAATGTGAATCATTACAGTCACATAAGCTGTAAAGTCATGACGTGTGAAAACATAAATTATAAATCGTAAAACATAATTGTAAGTATAGCCATATAACATTAACAATGAAGCATGGGCTGTGAATTTCAAGACATGACTGCAAGCTGTACAACGTAAATTGAAGTTTATAGAACATTACGCTTGAATTGTAAATCATGAACTGAAAGCTGTAAATCATAAATTGACGTCATATAAATCATAAACCAAAAACTGAAATCATGAACTGTGACATAAAATGTGTGGGCTGAAAATATATAAAACGAAAATTGAGAACACGTAGACCATGTGCTAACTGTTATAAATCATACACTATAATATAAACTACAACTGAGAAACTTAAACTGTAAACACGAATTAAGATCCTTAAATAGAAAACTAAAAACATGGTATGAAACCATAATCAAAACTCTAAACTGTAAGCTTGAACTAAAAACCGTAAGCATGACAAATAACTGTAAAACGTAAACTAAAACGTCACTAAAAACTGTGACATTAACTCAAAATTGAAAACTAAATCATGAACTAAAAACGCAAGCATGAACTGAAACTGTAAACAATGAGCTGAAGCTGTAAACATGAACGAAAAACATAAACTGGAAATATATACATGAACTAAAGTAGTAAAACATGTACGAAATCTATAAAACATGAACTCAAAGTTGAAATTGTTAACATAGATTGAAAATCGTAAACATGGTTCTAAACTATAAACTTGAACTGACAGCTGAAAATTGAAAACTGAAAGCCGAATCATAAACTGAAAACGTAAACATGAACTTGAATTGGAAATTGAAAAACATAATTGTAGAGCATGACTGTAAATTTATACATGGATGGTAAATTGTAAATATGACGTTAATACTATAACATAAACTGGAAACTATAACTTAAATGTGAAATATGAAATATAAACTGCAAACTGTGAGCTGTGAGCTGTGGCTATACCTCATGAATTAGAAACCCATAAACCTTGAATTAATGTATGTACTGGGTTATGCATAGAATGATCGTACGAGATTCATTACCTATTTTAGAATATGTATGAAACGAACGTCGTCCGAGCAGATTTCCTAACCAGTACCTCAATAATGGCAACACATAAGCCGATAACGTAATTTGTAAACATGTAACGTGTGGACACAAATTGAATACGTATAAATATGGCTTTTGAAAATACGAACTGAAATCGTGTAAACATGAGCTGTAAACTATAAACGTGAGCTATATACATGAAATCTAATTTGAAAATCATGGAACATACACTATATAACATGAAACATAAACCACAAATTATAATACATAAATTATACGTAAGACATACTACAACCGCAGTAGCTTGAAACATAATAAGAGAAGTAACATTCACTCATTGAACCGACGTCCTTCTGCATACACACTCAAGTGGAACAGAAAGGATTCCTCTGCGTGGAATCTATCATGGGTTCAAGTAAGATTAGCATGCTCGAACATAACAATCCTAAACATGTACGTGAACAATGCATATGCCCATGAAGCCTAAAAATATTTATAATACTCTTAGCTGTTTTGAGATACCAATACGAGGTATTCAACCGACAAATCACTCAAGACATAAACATGACTTTTATCTCACTTATCACTCACTAATAGAGGGGCTCACAGCCAAACCCCCAAATTGCTCACCCAACTTATGGCAACAACACCACATCACACAAGCAATGATCACAACATCATTACCACTTGCAACATGAACACTCTACAAAATAACATGCTTCAATACACCCATAATACCAATGGGGATTCTATGTCAACATCAACACAAACCCAAATCCTAGGTTTTATTTCAACTCAATTCATGCACAAATCATGATGAAATTCAATAATCTAAGAATTATTACCGCTCTAATTCACCCAAATCATGGAAAATGAACATGGGTCATGCTTGGGTCTCCATGGATGCATATGAGAAGCTCATAAAATCATGCTAGAATGCATGCAATAGCTAGATTCAAAGTTAGAGACACTTACTAGCTTCATTGTCACTTGGGGATATATGAAAATCACTTTAATCTAAGTTTGATTTGAAGAAAAATAGAGGTTCTTGGATGTGGGTGATGTGTGAGAAAGATGAGAGGAAAAAATAGAGAAGAGACATATCTATATGGCCCTCAAATCCTAGGATTGTCCTTTTAAAAATTGCTTGTTCCTTCAAACGCGACATGCATGCCACTCAAACTCGCATAATTCTGGAAAGACGTGTTTGAAAGCCCGTCAAACGCCATACGGACGAAAACACTCTGAAAGATTTCGTTTGAAAGGTCTGAAGAATGCACCACAAAATCGAACATGGTTGCGTTCAAATGCAGGAACGAACATGACATAAACGTGATTTTGGAAATTTTCTCTATATCATAACTGAACTTGACTTGCTCGGGGTCAGTCCATTAAATGACCCCACAAATGCATAGAACATTGCATGCATGAACTGTATGACCATGATAGACATGCTAAAATAAATATGGTGTTACATAGGGAGTACTGATAGTGGTGTTAGAAGCTTCAGAATCTCAAAAATCACCCTAAACCTGAATGGAAGTTGAGTCTGTGCAAGGTGTAGTATTTTGGTTATAAAATGAGTTCTAGAACTATAAATGACAAACCATAAAATTCTACAATAAGGATAATATAGTAAAAAATCAGATTTTTTTCATGTAAGCATGAATTCCTAATAAATTTCGAAAGTGGTTGTCATGTTCATAGGACTCAATCTAGACAGTTTGTGATAGAGCTAGTTATAGAATGTAAATCTTACTTCAAGGACCATACTTATACCATGTCCCTATGTATAGATATTGATGGAATTGAGTGTTGGTTATGCTTTTATAGCAATTGAAAACCTTAGGGAGACTTGGACCCGAAACTAGTCAAAACTGAAATTTCTATGCGCAATGTATAATGATTTGTTTATAATTCAAGTTTTAGAAAACGAAATCAAGATCCGTAAAAATCCACGTAAACTAAACCTATAAGAGGTATTTTCTCTCAAAATTTCAGCTAATAATACTTTACCAATTAGTTATGGTAAATTATTGAAATCAACCATTGTGCAGTGAATTTCTTTTTAGAAAAGTTGATAGTGAAATTGTAATTATTCAACTTATGTAACTCTGAATTGAATTTCATTAAATCTGCAAGAAGCTTAAACATCCTAATATTCTATTTCAATTCCTTATTCATGGATGGCACAATTATCTTTTCATATAATCGTTTCAGTAAATGTTAACGTTATAAGTCTTACCGAAAAGTATTCATTTATAGATCTCTATGAGAGAATCGGGGTTTACCGCTATGCCTATGACGTCGGTGACCATGATAATGTTGAGCTCGCAACTTGTAAAGAGTACAAATTAGTCCACGGGGAACTAACCGGAGAATAAAATAATAGTCACCCACTATAACACTGAGAATAATTTAAGACCGCACTACACCATTCGTAAGGTCCGACCTTGAACCCATTTGGGTTGGTCTCTTACTTATGCTAGTATAATATCCAGGTTCAAAAAGAGGATTTACATGTCTTATAATGCAGTCATATGCAATAACAGTTTATATAACACACACACAACCATAATAATCCAAACAACATTTAAAGATATTATTCATTGGTCTGTCTTCGTGGAAGCCTGGCCGAATATTACCACCACCAGTCGGATATATAAATTAAATGTCTGATCGGACATATTGGAAGTCTGGCCAGATATGCTGTAAAAGGCAGAATCATGCATGCAACAAATAACAGAGACATGAAATGCTTTAAACCAGTAACATGTAAGATTATGCATAGTAAGATGATAAAGAAATTATAACATAGCGATAAAATAATTAGAGCAATCACAAAGTAATGATAAAGCAGTAAAAGGACACGCGTAACCGTTTTCAAATGGTACGTGGAGTTTTATTTCGAATGTAGACCATATTACCGTCTATTCGGATTTGGCAATGAAATTTATGTTTGGGTTTCCATCCTATATACCACATGGAAGTAGGTACACGGCTAGATATTACCATTATGCGGCCAGACTTTCTGTATGACAGATTCATGTTCGGCTAAACATACAGGATGTTCGACAGAATATGTGGCGTCAACAAAACATGGAGTTTTGAATGCAGAATTTAAATTTTAGCGGCTCTTAAGTTGTACCTCAAGCGTTACTCGGCTCCGAAAACACTGTTAAAAGTCTAATACGTTATTTTTAATCTCTTGTTGGAAAGAATCACAAGGGATGCTTTGTTTGGGAATCTGGTATAAGTTTACTAGGTACTTTTTTTTTTAATGAATGTTATTTGTTCTTGGCTTTCTTCTATATTTTTTTATTTGTAACGTTATTTATGAACCTCCTCCAAAAACTCTTCCCTTTGTGAAGAAATTAGTGTTCTTTCATAGGGCTAAGGTTATGATTATTAGGGAAATATTCTATTTGATAAGGAAAACAACTATTAAGGAACAAATTTATTTGAGAAATTAATTCTGAAGGAAGATTCTATGTTTATAGAAACCAATTAAAAAGATAACCAGTTAGAAGATCGAGTTTTTCTGTTATTCTGGAAACTCGATACATATCCGGTCAGACGTTAAGAAGAGTTGGCCGGACATTATGGTCTATACATGATCGAACATAGATGATGTTTGGCAAAAGCTCTGATTTTTGGGTTTTTTTTGGGGTTTCTTTCCTTTCTAGCATTAAATCTTACAACTTACCTGTAGGCATTGCATTTTTGCATGTGAAACCCGATGATGAGTCTCAGTTGGAGGCACTACCTTTTTAGTCGAGGAAGTTGCGGGAAACGGTTGTCGGAAGGGAATCGGCATTTCGTTAAATTTTATCCGCATGTTTAGCTCCAAGCTCGCTGGTGGACCTCCGTTTTAAAGCACATTTAGCCTAAACAAAACCCGCAAACACTTAACCTTGGCCCAAAACCCCACATCCAAACCCATCTCACCCAAGCCCAATCCAAAATAATTAAAACCTTTAAAATACATGTCACAAATTAAATTAATTTAAATTAAAGCTAATTGAAATTAAATTAAACCAATTAAAATAAATCTAAATTAAATTAAGCATTAACTAAATAAAATCCAACACAAATTAAATTCTAATTTAAATTAAATTAAAACAAATTAAATTAAATTAAATCTAATTAAATCTACTACCAAAATTAAAATAAATCACTTCCCAATTTAATAAATCACTCACCAATTTAAAATATTTACTCACCTAATTAACAAATTAAATGCCTAATTAAAATCAATCATAACAAATTAAATATATTGTATTCCTAATCTAAACCAATCAAATATATAACCTTCATAAACAAACAAATCCCTCCCTAATTAATTGATTTTCTTTCCTTTTTAATCCATGCATAACCCTAATTTCTTCTCTCTCTCTATATAAACAACAACATATTTCAACCCTAGACCCAGCTCTCACTGACGATTAACACAAAAAAGAGCACACAAAAGAAAATAACCCTAAACACATTCACGCATTCCCTCTCTCCTCCCAACAAGCCTCTGCAACCACACAAAACAAATAAACCTAAAACAAATCCTAACAGCCCCTGACTACCCTCCACGCACCTACAACCCAATTGCAGCCACTGCCCACGTACCAAAACCCCTCAAGCCACTGACCGACGAACCCACTCAACGGACGTCCTCTCCACTCACAAAACACTACGCATCAAACTTCAAGCCTTCTCCCTCAACACGCCCTAACCTCAGCAACGACAAACACATTAACCCCCTAAGCAACCGACAAAATAAACCCTAAGGCACTACCACGTCCTTCACAAATAAAGCCGTCCTCACGCCACTCAAACTAAAACAGCAAATCCCCAAGCCCCTCACGAACCGAACAACTTTCAACGTAAACAGCCCTCAAGTATCAAAACCCTTTAGCCACGCATCCCCCCTCACCAACTGACTCACGTCCAAGAAGCCACTAAACTCTCCTAATACATGCACAGGTAAGCAATAAATATCATCATCATCACCGACTAAATCTCAGCCCTTAACCGTCCAGCAAACAAAAAGCGTAAAGCCACGAAGCCTGCTCATAAACACGTCACAAATCTGCCTTAAAACAGTCCAAAACCGCCGCCTAAAACAGTCCCCGAAACACCCAAAACAGTCCCTTAAACAACCAAAAACAGTGACCAGAAAACCACGAGGAAACAGTAGCAAAACAGAGTCAAAACAGTAGCTTGATCAGCGAAACAGTGAGGTAAAACGCAAACCAGTGAACCAGAAAAGTTGCGGTGTGATAGCCCTTCCGACGGCCGTGAAACGCGAGTTCGAAAGTCGACATAAAAGGTTAGACCTGAGGGTATTTTCCACATTCGTTTTCTATTTTATTTGTATTATTTATTGAGTATTGCTTGCATAATTGTTATGTTGAAATGCATGTTGTGGCCCTTGAGTAGATAAATATGCATGGATTACGAGATATTGTATGTTGTGGCTATGGAATAGAATGAAAGATGTGTCAACTCTCGCGGTATATCGGATGGAAACCCGGACATAAATTTCATAGCCGATTCTGAATGGACGGTAGTATGATCTGTACTCGGGATACAATTCCACGTACCGCTTGAGTAAACGACACTTTCTTTTGTTTTATATTGCTTTGATTTATTTATTTTTCGTCATTTGAATTCCGCATGTTATTTGTATGCATGATACAATCGAGCGCATGGGCTTAGTAAGTCGGATTAAAGGTCCCCTATTTGGAGGGGTTAAAATCCTTTACCACGATGCTTTGCCGCGCCGGTTGATGTGTGTTCGGTTGGATATAAGATATGTTCAATCGGGCATACTAAGTTTGATGTGATTGTCTTTATTTTTATATGTATGATACAATCGAGCGCATGGGCTTAGTAAGTCGGATTAAAGGTCCCCTATTTGGAGGGGTTAAAATCCTTTACCACGATAATTTGCCGCGCCGGTTGATGTGTGTTCGGTTGGATATAAGATATGTTCAATCGGGCATACTAAGTTTGATGTGATTGTCTTTATTTTTGTATGCATGATGCGATCGAGCGCATGGGCTTAGTAAGTCGGATTAAAGGTCCCCTATTTGGAGGGGTTAAAATCCTTTACCACGATGCTTTGCCGCGCCGGTTGATGTGTGTTCGGTTGGATGTAAGATATGTTCAATCGGACATACTAAGTTTGATATGATTGTCTTTATGTTTGTATGCATGATGCGATCGAGCGCATGGGCTCAGTAAGTCGGATTAAAGGTCCCCTATTTGGAGGGGTTAAAATCCTTTACCATGTTGCTTTGCCGCGCCGGTTGATATATACTCGGTTGAATGTAAGATGTGTTCAATCGGGTATACGAAATTTCATATAGTTATCTTTATCTTTGTATGCATTGTAAGGAAATGAGCATGTGCTTATTGTATTGGATTAAAAGGTTCTCCATATGGGGGAGAAAAGCCTAAAAGGCTACCTTTACCACGATATTTTCCGTGTCTTTCATCTATTGATTGCATCATTTACCTTAGTCTTGGCTTAACGTATTACAATTCATATATCTATGTTATGATAGCATTTGAGTATTATTCCTTGTGGTATATCGGATGGAAACCCAGACATAAATTTCGTAGCCGATTCCGAATGGACGGTAGTGCGGTCTGTACTTGGGATACAATTCCACGTACCACTTGGAAAAGTGCTCACATGTGTGCTTGTGTCCATATTAGTTATCTTCTTTTGCACTATGTCATAGCATGCTTACTTTAATGCCTAATTGCATCCTTAAGTGTCTTGTTGCATTATGTACTTAGTGGACTCTTTTATTTATGCATGAACATGTAATGGCTATTTGTTTATGATATGTCTATGAAATCACATGTTCGCCATTATTTGATTCGCCTTTATGTGTGCTTGTGTGGTTAGCATGTGCTTGTGTTTCCATGAATACAATATGCCAATGAAGTTGTATGTTCGTTGCTACTTTGACGTACTTTCAAGCATGCAATCTTAGATGTGAAATATATGCAAATTTATGTGTAAGTTTTATTTTTACGCATATGGATTTAGAAGCATGATACTCTTGGAAATAAGTGTTACTTAAGCTTGATTAAATTATTACACAAATCCTTTCATTACAAATGACATAAGTAAGGGACCATTCCGAACCCAACGGTTTGAGGTCTTCCCTTGCGAGGGGTGAGTGCGGCCTTAAATCTCATTTTCCCGGTTCACACCGGGTGGCGACTCCATTATTCTCCGGTTTAGTCCCCGTGGCTACTCCGTACTCCCGACTAGGCCGCGAGCCTAGGACAGCATGCGTCGCCCAGTTCCTGTGTTCCCACAGTCTGGCGACTCCACTGGGGATAGAGAATCGGCCCCGAAATATTGTCTTGTAATGTTTGGATTTATGTTCTAATTGACCGTGTCTATAATGGATAAAATGGGGGTTTAATCAAAGGCATTTTGAGGCTAGGTAATGGTTTGGTGTCTTCCTTCACTCACTACCTTTCTAGAAGGAAAAACTGTGAAGGCACCTAGATATCCATTTACTCGTAGCCTATTGTGATGGACTAATTTGGAGGACTCGTTGTTTATTCTTGACACCAAGCGATAAGAGCCTAAGAGGCTTGGGTATTTAAGTGAGCCTCGCTCCACCTTCCCTCTGGGGAATCTACAACGGGAAATCCATTTGACAGTCAGTCACACACCATAGCTCATTGGCACGTACCTTAGTGTATAAAAAAAGGGTGCGCTCACTTGGTCACTCGAACCCTTGATTGGGGAGACCTAGTTGTGGGCCACCCTTCGCCGGTGAGAGCCTTTATCTCTCGCGAACCCACCCATAGACCGAGGTTGTATGGTTAAAGTAACAATTATTTCCTTGAGTATGTGCTTGTGGACCATCCTCATTTGGATGCAGTTGGACTATTGTCAGAAATGCGAACTTGCTGGGCCATTGAAACTGGGGCGAGTTCGTACCTTATGACCATTGGGCCCAAAGCCTCTGAAATGTTGATGGGCCATTCTGTAGAAATTATTACTCTATGTTTGCATTATCTTTCTTTTATGCTTGTGTTTGGGAACATCATCGTTTGGATCCATTTGGACCATTTGTCATGAGATATGGGCTTGTTGGGCCATTTAAACTGGGACAAGAACGTATTTTATGATAATTGGGCCAAAAGCTTCTAAGTGTTGATGGGCCACTTTGTGCTTGTGTTCAGAACATTACCATTTGGATTTAGTTGGGCTCCTTGCCATGAGATGTGAACTCGTTGGGCCATTTAAACTGGGACGGGTTCACTCATATGATAGTTAGCCCAGAAGCTTCTAAAATGATAATGAGCTGATTTGTTTGAAGATTTTAGTTGATTCAATATGTTATATATATTACATGCATCTCATGCACCCCGTGCATACATACATCATGCTAACCCTTGTGTTCTGAAAGCCATCATAGATTCCCGTTGGGTTAGGGAAGAGGGAAGACTCACCAAAAGACCGGTAACAGGTATGAGTACATCCGATAATGAGGTATCCCGGATAGATTAGTTGGAAAATGGTTTCGCCAAGGTCACTGAACAGTTGCAAGCTTTGACTACTGCTGTGGCTGGTATAGCTGGGTCTCGTGCCGGGGTTAGTTCCGGGGATGTGAGGCAAGAGGAACCTTCGAACAGATTGGGGATGATATCCCCACTTTTGATGATGATATGGCAGAGTATGCAGCAGGTAAAGTATCTGAGTCTCAGACAGAGTTTCAGAAGCTTCGGGATCAGGTTGAGTCAGTTACCCGTAAGATGAAGGGTAAGGACGAAGAATTACTAGACTATGAGGCGATGGCTTTTGAGGAACAGTTGCCTGCTCAGTTCAAGATGCCGGATATGGCCAAGTTCAATGGGAATGGGGATCCGAGGGTCCACCTCCGACAATATGTGTCAGTTATGAGTTCAGTGGGCCTAACACAGCGCCAAGCTCAGAAGATGTTTGGGATGTCACTTGAGGGGGCACCCGTAGTGTGGTACTATAGCCTTGAAAGAAAGGTTAAGGAGGATTGGAGGGAATTGGCAGATGCATTCCTGAAACAATATGTTACAGACTTAGAGATTGATTTGTCACTTCGTGATTTGGAGAACACTAAGCAGAAGCCAGAAGAAAGCTTCAAGGAGTATGTAGACCGCTGGAGAAGCCAGCTTCTGAAAATGCAGACTCGGTCTTCTGAGAAGGACCAGATTAAAATGATCATCAAGGGCACTAAGCCCTCGATCTATGGCAAGTTGAGGAGGATGACTTCAATGATTGCGGATTTCCGACAGTTGAGGGAAACTGTCATGGATATTGAGGAAGAAGAGGTTGAAAACAGAAAGTTTTATGGCCAGAATAGGAGGAATTTTGGAGGGCATTCTGAGACCAAGCCCGCTACTGCCGAGATTTCTGCCATCAAGAACCGGCGTTTCTCCAACTTGGGAAGACCTTTGTCCAAGGTACTTGAGAAGTTGACAAGGCAAGGATTCTTAAAACCTTTGGAGCCTAAACCACTTCTAAATCCCCCACCACCACATCTAAGAATAGACCGCTACTGTCACTTCCACCAGCAACACGACCATGATACTAACAGCTGTTCCCGCCTCCGGTATGAAATTCAGGACCTCATTGATGCCCACAAAATACCCGATCCTGTAAAAGAACAGCCTAGCACACACACCAACCCTCTGCCAGATTATCACTCTGTTCCCCCACCGACTTACATGATCAACTCCGGCCTACCCGAAACCTTTGTCCTCCAAACTCTCAATCATCAGGCTTCTTGTATTAAGAAAAATGATAACAGTAGTAAAGAACCGTAGGCCGAGGAAGAAGACAATGAAACTGCACTTTCTGGTTTTTTTCTGCATTTTTAATAAAGACATAAACTCCGTCTACTTGTTTGAACCTTTTCCTGAATAATAATAAATACATCCATTTCGCCTACTTGCCTGAGTCCTTTCCTTTCAACCTGCATAACATGAGTATGTTTGACAAAAGCATTCAACCTTGATACCATGATATTCAGCGACACTCAGAACACGAGGGATTCCCAAAAGAAGCAAGCAGAAACGACAGAATAACCATTCAGTAATGGGAAATGGGGCAGTGAGACTATCGGACTTGGAAGGAAATGAGTTCACCGAGCCGATCAATGTGGATAGATTGAAGCAGTACTTTGCCAAAGGAGGAGAAAACCGAGTAGTCACCAAGGGAATTGGTGGACAACCTAACCCAACGGAATAGAAAATTCATTCATGCATGCATACATACACGTAACATATTTGCATCCTTTTGTGTTTGTTCTGTTTTGTAATAACATGTTTCAAAGGGGAGAAAGAGAAAGCGTCAAATGCAAGCCAACCAGAAGCAACAACAGTACAATGTCAGTAGTTTTCAGGAATGAATCACAGGGGTGAAGCCCATGTCAGTATCCGTCTGGGGGGCGAGGCCCAGATCAATATCAGTCTGGGGGCGAGGCCCATATCAGTATCAGTCTGGGGGTGAGGCCCAGATCAGTATCAGTCTGGGGGCGAGGCCCATATCAGTATCAGTTGGGGGGCGAAGCCCATATCAGTATCAGTTGGGGGCGATGCCTATATCAATATCAGTCGGGGGTGAGGCCCATATCAGTATCAGCTTGGGGCGAGGCCCATATCATTATCAGCCTGGGGACGAGGCCCATATCAGTAGCAGTTAGGGCCGAGGCCCACATCAGCATCAGTATCAGTTTAGCCGGGAATGGCACTCCAAGAATGGAAACACAGTTCGAGAATGAACAAGCCGGGAATGACACTCCAAGAATGGAAACACAGTTCGAGGATGAACAAGCCGGGAATGACACTCCAATAATGGAAACACAGTTCGAGAATGAACAAGCCGGGAATGGCACTCCAAGAATGGAAACACAGTTCGAGGATGAACATGCCGGGAATGGCACTCCAAGAATGGAAACACAGTTCATGAATGAACAAGCCGGGTATGACACTCTGGGGGCGAGGCCCACATCCTTATCAGCATCAGTCTGGTCGGGTATGGCACTCTGGGGGCGAGGCCTACATCCTTATCATCATCAGTCTAGCAGGGTATGACACTCTGGGGGCGAGGCCCACATTAACATCAGATCAGTTTTACTGGGTACGGCACTCCGGGTGTGGAGATATTACTGCGACGCCTTAGGTATGAGGTTTAGCACGCCAGGTACGGCACTCCGGGTATGGAGATATTACTGCGACGCCTTAGGTATGAGGTTTAGCACGCCAGGTACGGCACTCCGGGTATGAAGATATTACTGCGACGCCTTAGGTATGAGTTTAGCACGCCAGGTACGGCACTCCGAGTATGGAGATATTACTGCGACGCCTGGGTATGAGGTTTAGCACGCCAGGTACGGCACTCCGGGTATGGAGATATTACTGCGACGCCTTGGGTATGAGGTTTAGCACGCCAGGTACGGCACTCCGGGTATGGAGATATTACTGCGACGCTTGGGTATGAGGTTTAGCACGCCAGGTATGGCACTCCGGGTATGGAGATATTACTGCGACGCCTTGGGTATGAGGTTTAGCACGCCAGGTACGACACTCCGGGTATGGAGATATTACTGCGACGCCTTGGGTATGAGGTTTAGCATGCCAGGTACGGCACTCTGGGTATGGAGATATTAATGCGACGCCTTGGGTATGAGGTTTAGAACGCCAGGTACGGCACTCCGGGTATGGAGATATTACTGTGACGCCTTGGGTATGAGGTTTAGCACGCCAGGTACGACACTCCGGGTATAGAGATATTACTGCGACACTCTAAGTACGGAGACGCAACTGCGACACCTCGGGTATGAGGTTTAGCATGCCAGGTACGGCACATCATCAACTCCACGCAACACATGGCAAGTCAAGCAACAGCTGGCGAACCAGGTAAGTAGAAATGCATTGCATAACTTTGATAGGATTGTTCAAAGTCACACACTGCACATGTCCCATCAAAGTGGGGGCGACTGTAGGCATTGCATTTTTGCATGTGAAACCCGATGATGAGTCTCAGTTGGAGGCACTACCTTTTTAGTCGAGGAAGTTGCGGGAAACGGTTGTCGGAAGGGAATCGGCATTTCGTTAAATTTTATCCGCATGTTTAGCTCCAAGCTCGCTGGTGGACCTCCGTTTTAAAGCACCTTTAGCCTAAACAAAACCCGCAAACACTTAACCTTGGCCCAAAACCCCACATCCAAACCCATCTCACCCAAGCCCAATCCAAAATAATTAAAACCTTTAAAATACATGTCACAAATTAAATTAATTTAAATTAAAGCTAATTGAAATTAAATTAAACCAATTAAAATAAATCTAAATTAAATTAAGCATTAACTAAATAAAATCCAACACAAATTAAATTCTAATTTAATTAAATTAAAACAAATTAAATTTAAATTAAATCTAATTAAATATACTACCAAAATTAAAATAAATCACTTCCTAATTTAATAAATCACTCACCAATTTAAAATATTTACTCACCTAATTAACAAATTAAATGCCTAATTAAAATCAATCATAACAAATTAAATATATTGTATTCCTAATCTAAACAACCAAAAACAGTGACCAGAAAACCGCGAGGAAACAGTAGCAAAACGGAGTCAAAATAGTAGCTTGAGCAGCGAAACAGCGAGGTAAAACGCAAACCAGTGAACCAGAAAAGTTGCGGTGTGATAGCCCTTTCGACGGCCGTGAAACGCGAGTTCGAAAGTCGACATAAAAGGTTAGACCTGAAGGTATTTTCCACATTCGTTTTCTATTTTATTTGTATTATTTATTGAGTATTGCTTGCATAATTGTTATGTTGAAATGCATGTTGTGGCCCTTGAGTAGATAAATATGCATGGATTACGAGATATTGTATGTTGTGGCTATGGAATAGAATGAAAGATGTGTCAACTCTCGCGGTATATCGGATGGAAACCCGAACATAAATTTCATAGCCGATTCTGAATGGACGGTAGTATGATCTGTACTCGGGATACAATTCCACGTACCGCTTGAGTAAACAACATTTTCTTTTGTTTTATATTGCTTTGATTTATTTATTTTTCGTCATTTGAATTCCGCATGTTATTTGTATGCATGATACAATCGAGCGCATGGGCTTAGTAAGTCGGATTAAAGGTCCCCTATTTGGAGGGGTTAAAATCCTTTACCACGATGCTTTGCCGCGACGGTTGATGTGTGTTCGGTTGGATATAAGATATGTTCAATCGGGCATACTAAGTTTGATGTGATTGTCTTTATTTTTATATGTATGATACAATCGAGCGCATGGGCTTAGTAAGTCGGATTAAAGGTCCCCTATTTGGAGGGGTTAAAATCCTTTACCCCGATGATTTGCCGCGCCGGTTGATGTGTGTTCGGTTGGATATAAGATATGTTCAATCGGGCATACTAAGTTTGATGTGATTGTCTTTATTTTTGTATGCATGATGCGATCGAGCGCATGGGCTTAGTAAGTCGGATTAAAGGTCCCCTATTTGGAGGGGTTAAAATCATTTTACCATGATGCTTTGCCGCACCGGTTGATGTGTGTTCGGTTGGATGTAAGATATGTTCAATCGGACATACTAAGTTTGATATGATTGTCTTTATGTTTGTATGCATGATGCGATCGAGCGCATGGGCTCAGTAAGTCGGATTAAAGGTCCTCTATTTGGAGGGGTTAAAATCACTTTACCATGATGCTTTGCCGCGCCGGTTGATATATACTCGGTTGAATGTAAGATGTGTTCAATCGGGTATACGAAATTTCATATAGTTATCTTTATCTTTGTATGCATTGTAAGGAAAGGCGCATGTGCTTATTGTATTGGATTAAAAGGTTCTCCATTTGGGGGAGAAAAGCCTAAAAGGCTATCTTTACCACGATATTTGCCGTGTCTTTCATCTATTGATTGCATCATTTTACCTTAGTCTTGGCTTAACGTATTACAATACATATATCTATGTTATGATAGCATTTGAGTATTATTCCTTGTGGTATATCGGATGGAAACCCAGACATAAATTCCGTAGCCGATTCCGAATGGACGGTAGTGCGGTCTGTACTTGGGATACAATTCCACGTACCACTTGGAAAAGTGCTCACATGTGTGCTTGTGTCCATATTAGTTATCTTCTTTTGCACTATGTCATAGCATGCTTACTTTAATGCCTAATTGCATCCTTAAGTGTCTTGTTGCATTATGTACTTAGTGGACTCTTTTATTTATGCATGAACATGTAATGGCTATTTGTTTATGATATGTCTATGAAATCACATGTTCGCCATTGTTTGATTCGCCTTTATGTGTGCTTGTGTTGTTAGCATGTGCTTGTGTTTCCAGGAATACAATATGCCAATGAAGTTGTATGTTCGTTGCTACTTTGACGTACTTTCAAGCATGCAATCTTAGATGTGAAATATATGCAAATTTATGTGTAAGTTTTATTTTTGCGCATATGGATTTAGAAGCACGATACTCTTGGAAACAAGTGTTACTTAAGCTTGATTAAATTATTACACAAATCCTTTCATTACAAGTGACATAAGTAAGGGACCATTCCGAACCCAACGTTTTGAGGTCTTCCCTTGCGAGGGGTGAGTGCGGCCTTAAATCTCATTTCCCGGTTCACCGGGTGGCGACTCCATTATTCTCTGGTTTAGTCCCCTGTGGCTACTCCGTACTCCCGACTAGGCCGCGAGCCTAGGACAACATGCGTCGCCCAGTTCATGTGTTCCCACATTACCTAAACTCTTCAGGGTGTCCTCATAGTAGACTCATGATTGGGCTATGTGTAAAACTACTATGTGTACAGTCGCCCCCCAGTTTGATAGGCTTATGCAGTGTGTGACGGTGACAAGTCTATCAAAATCGAGCATGTATTTTTACTTACCTGATTTTTCTGGTGTCACCAGAATTACCTGGTCTTGTATGGTGTTGTTGATTGACGAGCCCTCTGGCCCTCCGATGTTTCGATCGATGGTGAGATACCTCGATTCCGATCTCTAATGATGTCGTTCCTCATTCATGAGGCTCTACCTCATTCTCGGAGTTGTCTATGATCCTCATTCCCAAAGTCTTACTGATGTCTCACTTTATTTCTGAAGTCTTAACCTCATCCTTTGAGTTATTCGTGCTGCTTCAACCTCATTCCTGAAGTTTGTAACCCGTTCTCGGAATTGTCTCCATTCTTGAAGTTTTTTTCATTCTCGATGTTGTCTTTATTCTCGAAGTCTTTATACCATTATAGAGTTTTCTTTTTCTCGACGTGTCTTCATTCTCGAAGTCTATACCTCATTCTCGGAGTTATCTTCATTCTCAAGTTTGTACCTTATTCTCAGATTTGTCTGTATCCGTCCTCATTCTCGAGATTCTATTTCATTCTCGAAATTGTCCAATGCTCATCCCAATCATCTTTTCAATTTCCAAATTTGTCAGTAATCCAAACCAATCTCTAATTCTTTTGACATTATAAGTCTATTGGTATCTGTGAATGTTCCAATCTATTGGTGTTTCCAAATCTGTCTGCGTTCTAAACCTATTGGTATTATAAATTCTTCTTACTTTCCAAATCTGAGAATGTTCCAATCTCATTTCTAAATTTGTTGGTGTTCCAATTCTATCATTTTCTAGATCCTTTTGGCGTTTTATTTCCATTGGCATTCTAAACTTGTCAGCGTTCCAATTCTATTGGTATTCTAATCCATACAGTTTTTCAAACATGTCAGTGTTCCAAACCTATTGGTGTTTAAAATCCATTCCAAATTCTTTTGGCATTCTAAGTCCATTAACGTTTCAATTCTATTGGTGTTTTAAACTCATCCAGTTTTCCAAACCTATAAGTTTTCCAAACTTTTTGTTGTTCTAAACCTTCCGATGTTTTAATTCCACACAGCTTTCCAAATCTGTCAGTGTTCCATACCTATTAGCGTTCCAAATCCTTCGAAGTTCTAATTCCATCAGTGTTTCATCCTATTGGCGTTCCAAATCAGTTCCAAATATTTTAACCCGTTTCATCTTTCGGGCGATCATTTTCTAAACTTCTTTTGTTGATCGAGGTGTTCCAATGCCCATTCCAAGCATTTTCTGGTGTAAGCATTCCAGATATTTTTCTGATCCTAAGACATTTCAAAGCCTAATTCTGTTGTCGTTGTTCCAAAATCTATCGGTGAAAGTCGCTCCCAGTTACTATGTTCAGGTGGGCCTCGTCCTAGTATTCTTTCTTAGACGAGCTCCACCACATGTCTTGTCTTTCTGATCGTCGGGTGCTCCATGTCTTGGAGGTTTCGACTTTTGACTGCTACGGAGCGTTCTGTGTCTTGCTTGACTTCTTGGAGGTTTGCCTTGCTCAAATTTTCTGCAAAAGAAATGTTATATGTATGTATACATGTATGCATGTATGCAAATGATTCCTAATTGTCGGCCCATTCTTCGGCTTGAGAAAGTGCATGAGTCGCGTTATTCTTTTATGGAGATTTCCATGGGTTTTGTTCCCACTTCTGTCCAAGCTGTCCCTCAAGGTTCTCAGATTGATTTTTCCATCCAAATTTCTTTTATCAAGCAATGACTCTTCACGAAAACAATTTACTTTTTGAAATCTAGTCTCTTTTCAAAGTATGAGTATTTTATAAACTCAATATTCAATTCCATCAAAGGTTTCATCTTTTGAATGCTTCTCTATGTGTGTGTGATTCTTTTACAAAGAATTATTCGCAACCCAGATCAGTTTATGTTGGCGTTGTAGACAAAAACTAACACTTTAGTTCATTTTTCGTATTTTATTTGGTCAATGTAATCTAACACCTAGTTAGGGATCAAAAGGATTCCAGAATTTCTCAAATATTTATCATATATAGGGTTAATCTCTAGCTTAAGTCATCAAATTTCCTTTTGATGCAAAGACTGCATATTTGTGATCCGAGCCTCTGATTACTCAATAATTTCACCAATTCAAGTTGCTTTGTGACGGGCGTAATCACACACGTATAACGCAAGCGCACGTATCGTTCAAGTAGTATAAAAAGTATCGATCGCACTGACCGGTGCGTAATCACACGCGTATAACGCAAGCGCATAGGGGTGGACATTATCGGATTCAGATCGGATCGGATCGAATCCGAATCCGATCCGATTAGCATTAGTTTGTTTGATCCGATAAGGTTTGATAGCCTTATCAAACTCGATCCGATCCGATAACTATCGGATCAGATCAGATTTGTTTGATCCGATTCGAATACTTAACGAATCGGATAAATCCGATTTGATAACGGATTCGAATCCGATAGAGAATCCGATTTGATAATGAATCCGATAATGGATTCGATTTGATAACAGATCCGATTCGATAACGGATCCGATTTGATAAAATTGATTTGAATTTTAAGTTATCCGATCCGATTCGATAAAATTGTTAAGAATTTACAAATTTTCAGATAAATTTTTCGAATCGGATCTGTTATCAAATCGAATTTGTTATCAAATTGAATATACTATCAGATTTATTATGAAATCGGATTCTCTATCGGATTTCGAATCCGTTATCAAATCGGATTCCTTATCGGATTCAGATTTGTTATCAAATCGGATAAAATTCGATTCGATCCGATAGTTATCAAATTTATCCGATCCGATCCGAAATTCGACAAACGAACCAAACATGATTCGATTGGGTTCGATAGCCAAATCCGATCCGATTCGATGCACACCCCTACAAGCGTACGTATCGTTCAAGTAGTATAAAAAGTATTGATCCCACGAGGACTTAATACCTAATCTATTAATTTTATGAGGTCAAATGATTAATAGTATCTAACAGGTTGATTGATTGATTTGAAATGGTGATGATTTTTAAATTTAAAAAAAAGTAAATAAAATTGCACGAAAGTAGGTTTAAGAAAATTCAATATTAGGAAACTATCTAGGGTTGTGAATCTTTCTAATATCTTTTAAAAGATGAAGTGGTTGTCACATAGTTAATTTGTACAACAACACCATGTTTTGTACAAATAGTGATGCTATGGGTCATAATTGTCCAACAATCTCCCACTTGGCCTATATCCTATCACTCAAGCGTCCTACACCTGAACTATGTACAGGTCGCTCAAAATTCTGATGAGAAACAACTTTCGTCAGCGGATTTGCAATGTTATCATCTGATGCGATTTATTTGATCATCACATCGCCACGATGTATGATCCGACGAATCAGATAAAAATGTTGAGTATATACTTGGATCTTTGATGAGACCATTAATTCTTTAGCCTGTGCTGTAGCCTAGCTCAGCTGCTAACAGAACTACTCCTAATCTAATTAGGAATTTTACATATCCGAAATTGCTTCTTTTGCTGCCTCAGCTGCATCAATATTCCGCTTTTGTTGTTTATTCGGCAACAGTATCTTGCTTGGAAGATTTCCAGCTCAATGTTTCGTTATTCAAACTATATAGTACCCTTATTACGACTTATAGTCGTTTTTGTCGGTTTGGAAACTTACAACGGTGAACCCAGTCACTTCAAGTTCTCCTCCTCCATAGCTTAAGAAAGCATCCTTAGATCATCTAAGATACATAAGGATGTTCTTAACATCAATCCAGTGACTATCACTTGGATTGGCCTGATTGTGACTCCATATGCTCAAAGCCTATGAGACACCAGGTCGCGTACATATTTTTCAATGTACGAGTTCTCAGAGAGTGCCAACAACATTTAGATCTATCCCAGTAGATCCTTATTCCTATAATAAAGGTTGCATCTCCCAAGTATTCCATGGAGAATTTTAATGAAAGCCAAGCTTTCACCGATTGTATTATGGGAATGTCATTTCCAAGAAATGATATATCATCATTATATAGGACAATCATTGTCAGTGCGCTCCCACTAACCTTCTTATATACATAAGAATCATTTTTTGTTTTGAATTAAATCATATACCATTATGATTACATCAAAACGCTGGTTCCAAGAAAACAATGCCTGCTTCAATCCATAAATGGATCGAATTAACTTGCAAACCTAGTTTGCATGTTTTGGTACGACAAAACCGTCAGGATGTTGTAAACATCCTCCATAAGATTTCCGTTTAAGGAAAGCGGTTTTGATGTTCAGCTGCCATATTTCATAAATGAAATACGCAGCATTAGCAAACATTATCCAAATGGATTTAATCATGGCAACGGATAAAAGGTTTCATCGTAATCGACACCATGTTGATAACGATACATTTTCGCTACAAACCTAGCTTTGTACGTTTGTATGATGCCATCCATGTTTGTCTTCCTTGAAGACTCAATTAGTACCAATAAGCACAATGCCTTCCAGTACAACAACCAGTGTCCAAACTTGGTTGGTATACATGGAATCCATTTCGGACATCATGGCACTTTGCCATAATAGGGAGTCGATACCTTGTATCACTTCCTCATATGTAGCCGGTTCGTGTTCCTCAATAAGATTGACATCTTTACGAGGTGAGATCAGAAACCCATACCTCTTAGGTTGTTTTCTGACTCTCTCCGACTTGCGCGGTTCTTGTGTATTTGAAGATTGTGGTACAGTTTCATCCCTGATGAACTGTTTGTGTTCCGTTAAAGAATCGGAGCCTGGAATAGTATTACTCCGATTTTCATCGAGTTTTACTTTCCTCCCACTTTCTACTGCATATAGGTATTCCTCTTAGGAAAACCGCATGGAGAGCAACAATTGCATTGTTCTCTTGTGAGTTGTTTAAGTACTATACTTTGGTTTCCCTATGATAACCTACCAATTAGGCACTCATCCGATTTGGGTTTTAGTTTGGTATCATCCAAACATATGCCCAACATTCCCAAATCTTCAGGAATGAGAAAACCCGATTTCTTTCTTGTTCATATCTAATATGAAATCCGTATAATAAATTTTTCATGGAACCTTATTCAAAATAAGTATTGCATTGTTTAATGCGTATCTCTAGAAGGAAAATGGTAGCTTAGAGCGACTCATAATTAACCTTACCATGTCCAACAAAGTTCGGTTTCTCTGTTCGGACACACCGTCAAATTGAGGTGTTCCGAGAGGAGTCCTTTATGAAAGAATACTATACTCTTTCAAATATTCGAGAAACTTATTGCTTAAGTATTTTCCACCACGGTCTAACCGTGACGGTTTAATACTTTAGTCAGTATGTCTATTTACTTCGAGTTGAAACTCTAAAAGTTTCTAACTTGCGTTTCATAAGATACACATAACCATAACGCGATGCCACATCCGTAAAGGTTACGAAGTATTCATATCCACCTCTAGCCTAGCTAGATATGGCCCCACTTACGTCACTATGAACGAGAGCTAACAGATTGGTGGCACTTGTACTTTTACCAAGTAAAAGGTGTTTTAGGCACTTTGCCTAATAAACTAGATTCGTAGACATCATTTGATTAGAATCAAATCCGTCCTAGTACTCACTCTTTGAAAGTGTGGATATACGAGTCTTGTTAATGTGTCCCAGACAACAATGCCACAAATAAGTCTCATCTAATTAAATCAGTTTGAGCTATTTGTTTTTCATGTTATACGTTTGAGATTCATTTATATTCCAAATATAAATACTGTTATTCACATCTAATGTGTTTATCTTGATATCATTTTTATAAACAAAACACTTAGTGTTCTAGAATATAAAGACATACCCGCAACGGGTTAAACTTAGATATAGAGATAATGTTTCTAGTCAAACTATGTACATTCTAACAGTTTCCTAATTTAAGTACATGCCCAAAAGGTAGTTCCTAAACTTAGGTTTCTACGGTTAAAATAGCGACTCTCGTCCCGTTTCCGACTCACAGATCCCGCACATCAGTACATATATATGTACAAAACTTAGTATCAAAAATCCAATTTTGAAACCAGTAGTGAACATGTTTATGACAAACATACTTGAAGCCGGAGCCTTGCCCCACCTTCACTTCCTTCATGTCTGCCTTATCCATACTGCAGTCACGCATACAGTGACCCTGTTTGCCACAATTTAGGTAGACATCTTGGGATATGTCATTTGTCTTCCCAGAAGACTGTGATGATTTTGCCTTTGCCTCTTTTAGAAGCTCTGGCTCTGCCTCTTTGAGCATAGCCATCAACTCTCTAAGAGTTTACTATTACAATTAGTACTTCTAAGATATAAGGTTAGATCTATGAAGATCCTTCAATTTCAATATCATACTCTAAATATCTAATCTTTAGTTATGACGAAGAAATTAAGGAGTCTTTGCGGCAAGCATAACAGATTGAACACTAAAGTTATCATCACCATGAGTCTTCCAAAGCTCATGCTCTATTATTTGCTCAACTCCGGGCTCAGGCCCGAGAGGTTTCTCTATCAAATAGAATAACTTCTCAGTTCCCAGGACTATCATGAGGTTCTATTCCCAATCTTAAAATTAAAGTCGTTTAAAGACATTTTCACCCATGATTATGTTCTAAATGATAATCTTTCAGTTATCTTGATTCCAATAGTCCAACTATCTAATCTACGATTTTCGGGTACAATTGATTATAATGATTACTATAGTCTAACTATATAATCAACTATAATTTGATTGGTTAAAATTCAAATATATTGATTACTATAATCCAATTATATAATCAACTATAAATGAAGTAGTTTGAATACAGTCCAACTGTTTAATTTAAAACAACAATAAAATATTAGTCCAACTAATATATTTATATAATGATGAAAAATGAAATGAGCGCGTATGGCAAGTATCTAAACGAAATTGAAAATTTAATACTTGCCTCCCACTATTTTCGGCGAGCCTCTAACCCTCTGTTGAGTACTCAGGAAACCTAGTTTCCTAGTGGGCTAGGATCCCATTAAAAACACACACAACCTTGACTTTGGCCAACAAGCTGTATGATATTTAACTAGGTAGATCTCTAAGATCAATTAGATCTCATCCAATTCCTATATCCATTGGATGTGTTAATGACATTGTCGTATGGACTGTAGGAAGTCCATATCTTCATTTGACTCGACATGAGTCCATGGGGGATGTCCCCGGTCGACTCAACCAATTGCAGGTTCAGGACAATCTCCATACTACTGGTCAAAGACCAGAGGAGTCTTCAAATTTTCTAGACCAGATGAAGGTCATTTGTTGAACTCGACTCTACATGAGCCATGGGGAATGTTCCCAGACGACTGAACCAGATGAACGTTCAAGGTACACTTCATACGACGGGGTGTCTTCAATGTCGTCTGGACTTGGAATAGTCCAAGTCTTCAAATATGTCATATGACATTGCTTGCAAATTTCAAAACCATAATCATGGTAAGTAAAGAAATGAGAACATTGATACATGTCGTCTAGAGTATCTGTCGAGTGACTAGTCAATGGCTCTTCAATATAAGAAGCATACTCTGTTTGACTGAAACAATGAGAGATCATTTACTTGTCTGTTGTGTCGACTGAGCTGAAGGTTGATAATGATGTCTCATATGGAGGATGTTTCATTGTCTTATGTATCAAGACGGCCATACATATTGATAAAGGTACAAGGGAGTCTACAGATTACCAGATCTGATGGAGGTCTAAGAAGATTTCTTTCTACAACACTTGAAGAAAGTACATCAGAGTCTACATGACCTGATGAAGGTCCAAGAAAGTCTACACACTCCATTATACCTGATGAAGGTACATGAGAGTCTACACATTCCATTATACCTTATGAAGGTACATGGGAGTCTACACTCTAGACATGATGAAGATCTATGAGGGTCTTCATTCCTCATTCTACAAGATCTAACATGAGTCAATGAAGGTCTTTACTCTACTAGACCTGATGAAGGTCTATGAAGGTTTTTCCTTCTTATACTACTAGACTTGATTATTGTCCATGAGACTACAATAATTAAACTTGATGAAAGCCATCATTGTTATCTTTATTTTACGAGACTAATGTCGAATGAAGTTGTCGAATGGAACTGATGAAGGTCCAAGGAGGTCATTACTCACTATACTAGACCTGAAGAAGGCCCATGATACTACAATGGAATGAACTTGATGAAAGTCATCACTCATCTCTCTTCTACGAGACTACTGTCGAATGGACTTGATGAAAGGACTAAATGAATCTTCATTCTACCTATTCATGATACTACTGTCGAATGGAACTGACAAAGGTCCATGAGACACGGTCGAATGAAACTAATGCATGTCTATGAGAATCATCACTCTACTAGACCTGATGAAGGTCCATGAAGCTATGGTCGAATGAACTTGATGAAAGGACTAAATGAATCTTCATTCTACCAATCCATGATACTATTTTCGAATGGAACTGACAAAGGTCCATGAGACACGGTCGAATGAAACTAATGCATGTCTATGATATCACCACTCTATTAGACCTGATGAAGGTCCAAAATAATTTTCATACTACCTATCTTGATAAAGGTTGGTCGATTGGACCTAAAGGAGATCCAAGAGAGTTTTTCATTCTACTAGGCATGATAGAAGATTCCCTATGTAGTCTGGAGTTGGCAATATTAAATCAATGTAGCATGGAGATGATGACTAACCTTTGATTTAGTCTGGAGGAGTTGATAATCATTCCAAGTAGTCTAGGAGAGATGGGAGTTTTCCATGTAGCCTGAAGTTGATAGCCATCCACCTTATAGTATGGATAATAGTATGAACCAGATGTTTTATCATCCCATAAATGTCAAGTGGAACAATTGATCAAAAAACTTTATATGTGTCATGTTTAATGGCACTACCCTTTGATGTCAACCTACATCCGGTCGAATGGACTCCTATATGATAGTCCAAAATAAAGGCTAAGAACCATCCTAGCCATGCCACCAACCAACCGAAGAGCAAACAAAAAGCCCAAAGTCATGCGACAAGAAGAAGAATGGTGACAGAGAATAAAATATCAGGCACGTGAATGTAGCATGGGTGAAAATGATTTCAATGTGAATGACACCATCAAGAGTGCTGTCGAGCAAACAAAAGGACCACCAGGGCTAGTCTCGCTTGTGATATTAACATGTGGAAGAATCCATCTGTCGAATGGGCCATTTTGCATGTAGCGTGGGGCTCTATTTTTAGATGAGAGGCTATGGGTTTTTTGTAGTGTGGTGGTGTGTGGTAGTTTATGCCATCTACTTGTTTGCAGGCTTTTGTTTTTGCATGGGTAGTATGGCTCCAAGTGTCACAGCTACATAATTATAGGCCCCTCCAGCTTCCAAATAATAATCATGGTTGAATAAATCTCTTCCACCATACGACGAGTTGAAACTGTTGTTCAACTACATATATTTATTATGTCGACTGGGTTGGATTTCATTCAAATATTATGTGTAATATCGTGGATTCTTCATGGGGTCTGTAATATGTGGTATGGGTTTGTGAAGTCCTTTTTTTTTTTTACTTTTGGCTAGAGCAAAATTGTTGCATTGGGCGTTATGGGGCTAAGGTCACTACGAGAGTTTTTTATTTAGGCTTGCAATGAGCGATGTGGGACAGTAAGGTCATTGGCAGTTTTTGATGTTGGCTATTGAAATTAGCGATGTGGGATTCGGCCAATCCTTTAGGTGTTTGGCTCGTGATTTGTGTGCTATTTTGGGTTTCGACCGTGGCTGTTTAGTTCACTGATTTGGCTGTTTTGTGTGGGTTGGGCCGAATGCTTGGCGTGTGGGTTGATTTTCTTGCTTTGGTGTAAAGGGTTTGATCTAGTTGCGTAATGGGTTGGCCTTCCAGTTGTTGACTACTTTGGCAGCTCGTGATTTAGGCTGCGAAGGGTTTTTTTTTTTTGCAACTTACTTGGGCCCAAACTGGAAGCTTTTCAATGTAGGATTTCATCCCTTGCGTGAGGTAGCATTTCACACGACATTTTCAAGCATGCATGTGTTATGCGTATGGGCTGTTAGTTCGTGGGCCTTCATTGCATATGAGTTGGCCATGTCAAGTAGATTTCTTAAAACAAGCGCATGGATGTGGCCATTCTACATAGTTTTATTGCTCAACTTGTATTAGGACCAGATGAGTGCAGTTTTTCGACCTCTCGGATTTGGGCTCTTGGCGTGGACCATTTTGCAAGCTTCTCTTTCCATTGATGCATGGTCCCACCCTTACTCAAAGAATGTATGATGTACTAATATATCCATATATCACGTATGTGGGCATTGTTGAATGGAATTGATGTTAGTCTTTCTCCATTTCATGTTGAGTGGGACATTCACCTCATGCTGAGTGTAGTGTCGAATGGAGCATCTGCATATGCCAAACATTCTGAGCTCCAAGTCGAATGAAATATCCATCCAATGCTAGACACATGTGCATGTAGTGTCAAATGGAGCTTTCGTAAGTGGACTGTTTTTCTGGGTTGTGTTCGTGTTTGAAGAGATTCCTCTTTTGCATGTGATTGTAGCGTGGCTTATTTGCATTATGGGTGGCTGAAAAAGAATTATTTTTTAGATACTATTGGAGATTAGTGCTGGAGTTTTACATGGATCAATTTTCATCTTCCATTGATCGTAACTGTTTTGTAGAGTGGCTGATTATGCAACCACAGGACCTGGTGTCTGTTTGTAATGATTGTAGACTGAGTGGTCTTTGCTTGCTATGAATCGCTAAGGCCCCACGGTGGGCGCCAAATTGTAGGCGCTGGTTTTCGCCCGAGGCCTACAATCGAGATTTCGTAGAAGAAGGGCACTAGCGATCCTGCAAAATAAAGATAGAGTGAGCAGGAGTACTGCCCACCGGTGTGGTGGGTGCCGGGGGCACTCCGACGCTCAAGTTAATAATGTGAATAAGTCGGTTGTACGGAGAATAAGGCTTGAAGTTACCTCAATCATCTTTTGTTTGCCGTGAGGGTAGTGTATTATGATTTCTCTGATGACAATGAGTAGTGTTGTGTCATCACCCCCCTCCTTTATGCCTTGGCTCTTCTCTTTTATAGACCCTCCTTACGATGGGTCATTTAAATCTCTTCTACCCGTTGGATGTGTTAATGACAGGGTTTATGATTGTAACTGCCGATTTAATGAATTCATTACTGAATGCGTTTTCTCAATCTAATTACTCATGAATCTGTTGACCTTCCTGAACTGTTAAATTTGTGATGGTGGACTCTGGGCTGGTATGGCCTCTCGGTCCAAAGCTGATTTCTCAAACTATATCTAATGGTGGGCTTCGGGGCTTTGGTTTCTTGATTGGCCCAAAGGTGGAATGACAGTTATGCCATTGGGCCAAATTTGGCCCGTACAGCATACCCCCTTAAGCATGCATTGTAAAAGCATAATAAGACGCGATAAATAAATTAAAATGATATGCAGATGGATATATAATACAATTTGTTCCTAGAATAAATCTCTCTCTTTCCCTCCTCTCTCCGTTAGCACAAATCTTACTTCTACCCAATTACATAACACTTCTAAAGAACCTCATTAATTGAGGGGAATAGGTGAGAAGAGAAATACAAAGAGTCAAGAGGTAATAGGCTGGACACGCAGGTCCAATTTAATAAATTCTAAATTTATTACAACAATTTCCAAAATTGCCCTCACCCATCTAATATCCATCTGATATACATTATTCATACATCACATCCATGTATTCACACAAAGCATGTTATCAATCAATCTAATCCAATTAATTAATCTTTAATTAATGATCATCCAATGTTCAAACAACGATTTGATTTGCGCGAGTCCAACTCGTTTAAGAATAAGTACTCAAAGTACGGATTCTCGAATTATATCAAACTACAATATTAAATCCAATTTAATTTGTATTCAATAATAATTCTTTATTTAATTCCAAATTAAATAATTAACACTTTTATCAATGAGCCTTTGCGACTTAGATTCTAAATCTAATCTTAACGGGTCTCAAAGCCCAATTAACATCCAATGTCAATTTAATTAAAGTCTAATGGGCTTTCAATTAATTTCTTAAGGCATGGACTTTGGCAACCAAAGCCCAATAAGGAATCACCCTTTGCCACAAAATTAATTTGGCCATTAGGCCCAATTAAATTTTTTAAAGGCCCATTTATTATATTTGGACTTTATGGAAATGTTTTAGGCCCAATGGATCCAACCAATTATCTTAAACCAAACTTGGCCCAACCAAGCCAATTAAGCCCAAATACAACATTATTAGCCCAATTCCAAATTAAGCCCAATTAATTAAATTCTACTATTCCAACTATCACAATCTATTATTAAAGTGTATAGCCATAATTAATTAGTTAAATTAATATTCTAAAACACCAATTACACTAATTAATCATGTTTTATTATCATCAATTCATGTCCAACATAATTGAAGCAAAATCAATCCAACATGCTCTCCAAGGCTCACGACAATTCAAATAGATTTTATATCCGATTTTGATTTAAATCTAATTAAATCACAAATCAATATCGCCTAACATTTTCAACACATCCAATGGCTTAAAATGAAAATCACCATGACCTACAAAGGTCCTATAGATTCGGCCAAGGTAAGAAAATTAGGGGAAAATTAATCTAATTAATTTTTCTCCAAATTCATCATGCATAACTCTTAGTTATCATAATCTAAGCATACTCAACCAATCAATTTGAAGAAATCATGCTCAAATCACAAAATCCCAAATTATAGTTAAGAACCCTAAATTCAATTTCATGCTCAATTATGGCCCTGATACCATTGTTGGGTTTTCTAGGTCTAACCAAGATCAAATTAAGCAAGAAATCATGTGAATATGCAAAGTAAAGTAGCGGAAAATACTCACTTTGATCGGCTAAGTGGATGTAGGAGATAACAAAAGTTTTGCCTCCAAGCTTCTCCTTGATGTAGGTTGAGCTTCCAAGCTTCCAAGCTTTGAATCTTGAATTCCAAACTCATGTGAAAGGTTTCTCTACCACCTTTGTATGATCTCTTTATGCGCTAGCAAAGGAAAATTTTGCAACAAAAATTTCCTTGTTCTTTCTTACAACTCTCGGCCAAGCAAGATGATGGAGAGGGAGAGATGCATTTTCGGTCTTTGAGAGAGAGGGAAGGAAAAATGAATGTGTTGTGTGCTTGATTTCAAAAATCAATTACCAATTACCAATTATCAAAAGTTTGTGAAATGTCCATCACTTTTGACACTTGTGTAAGAAACAAGTTATCTACACATCACACTAACTTCCATCACAAAATGTGATGTGAAAGACAAGTGATGTGACTTGTGATGTGACATGGTGGGCCCCACTTAATTCAAAATCCGAGTGGCCCGCAACACATCTCGGGCTCGGGTTCGCTAATTCCGAATTAACGAATTTTCGTTGCGACGTAATTAAATCAAATTTAATTAAATAATTATGCCTAGCAAAATTACTATTCACATCGCTCGCGAATTAATTCTAAATTAATTCGTTCGCCCGAATTAAAATCTAATTTTAATTCCGTTATGAAATCTAATTTCATTTAATATATCGAATATATATTTTTATCGATAATTCCAAATTAGTCGCTCAATCTCTTTATTGAATTTTATATCCCAGATAAAATTCTCCGTAATTAATCCTAGATTAATTTTCTCTCTCTTCCAATTAATCCCAGATTAATTATGTTCGAGTCATACGTCATCGGTGAATCTTCGGGAAGTGACCCATGAGATCTCTGGATATGTTGGCAGTAAATCTGGTGGTTAGACTATCCGAACACGTGCGTACCCGGTACCACGTTCTTACCGATTTACAATACATGGTTGGCTTCTAGCAAAGCATCGTGCCTACCCAATTCTCCAGAAATATTCTTTTAAAGAATATGTAATCTGTGTCAGACGTAATATACGTAGTATTGCATATTGCGATCCAGTATCAGATGTCACATGCTAGGCCTGGAGCTGGAATTGTGTATGCCCCGTACGAAGCATATATCGAATCTCTGGTAACTAGTCTATTTAATCGGATAAGTATGACCTAGTCATATATCCCGATGACTGCAGTACTAAAGAGTACTAGTTCTGTATCTTGCGTGATCATCATCTCCATATAACTGGAGTGATACTTCCATCTATACATCACACCCAATACACTACGATTCTCAGTATACCCAGAAGAGGCGTACACAGAACCTGTTAAAGCCCTGGACGACCAAAACCAAAGTATACTGATTGTCGCAAGTATTAGCGATGCAAGTCTCAGGTTAAGACCAAATACATCTACCCTGATTCAGACTCTCATAGACACATAGTCATACTACCAATGGAATTTCGAGGGGTCTATCCAGAGCGAAGCTGTTCCGTACCATCGGTGAACACAACCTCCTATTACACTTGCATAAGTATCCAATACTTAAATATATGAGAACTATGTCGTTATGCTCCACAACGCGCAAAAGTGTAATACTAGTCTATTCCGCATTATCGATGTCCAGTCTCGATAATACTATGACTAGAGATATTTAATGATTAAACCTTAATGGATTAATACTGTATCATATATCATTAATCCGGAACTAATCATATGGACTTTTATCATTTATAAATCTTGGTAATCCAATTACAAATGATAAAAGAGCAATTTCCTTTGTCATATAGTTAATTTGTACAACAACACCATGTTATGTACAAATAGTGATGTTATGGGTCATAATTGTCCAACAGTTATTTCATGTTTATGTAATAAATCGGTTTACTAAACTGGAACATGAAATTATGCGAAAGCCTCTGTCGATGGTCAGACGCAAACACTCAGTTTAACCCAATTGAACCATATGTCTATGTCAACCAAATTACCTGGATTCATTAAGTTTAAGTTCCAATTATGGCTACCCCCGCCCGACAGGTATATGTCTATCCTGTAAGGAAATCTATTAATGGGTTATCTATCCTCAAGGAAGATCGGTGGCTATTAAATCTAAGGCTGAAACCTAAAATTCCTTTGTCAAGTTTATTTTAGATTTACCAGATCAGTCTTATTAGTGGCCTATTAACAAGACGCATTAAGTTTAAAACTTAATAAGTAAACCTTTAAATTACCCAAACTATAAAATTACCCCTTATAAACCGGTGATATTAAAATTCATCACAACCCTAGATAACTAACTTAGTTACGACACATAACTAGGGCTAGTAAAAATAAAAGACATAAAGTAAAAATGCTGAAAAGTAATTGCGGTAAAGTAAATGCTGAAAAGTAATGCTGAAAGTAAATTACTGAAAAGTAAATGCTTAAAGTAAATTGCTGAAAGTAAATTGCTGAAAAGTAATTGCTGAAAGTAAATTGCTGAAAAGTAAATAGAGTAAAAGTACAATAAAAGAAAATGATGAGGTAAAAGGATCCACTTTTATTACTTCTATTTTAGATATCTCCATTAATATAATATATTAAATTTGCATGATAATTACCAACCAGCCATATAGGCGGTATCCAGATTAAGTCAAATTAATAATTAATTACCAACCGACCAATCAGGCGGTATCCAGTTTAGTCAGGTTAAAACCAATTTAAATAATTACCAACCGACCAATATGGCGGTATCCTCGTTAAGTCAGGTTTTAACTAGTTTATATATTATAATTAAGGGAGATTAATCTAAATATTAGTGATAAAAGTTTTACCTTTTACCCCAGCAAAGGGGAGTTGCCTCCTCATTACTGAAAAGTAAAAACTGAAAATTAAAGAAAGAAAAGTATTGTGCGTAAAAGTAAATTGCGGAAAGTAAAAACTGAAAAGTAAAGAAAAGAAAATGCGAAAGCGGAAATTAATTATTGAAAGCTGTAAATAAACAAACACACTTTTGGATGGTGATTTGATAATTTTTATTATTTATTTATTAATTTTTACCTCCATCAAATCATCCACCAAATCCATTATTAATTCCTCCACTAATTGCTCCACCAAATCCATTATTAATTACTCCACTAATTACTTATCATGTTTGGTGGTGATTTGATAATTTTTATTATTTATTTATTAATTTATTTTTTTGCTTTGAAAATGATTGAAAATGACTTTAATAATTACACACAACACACTTTTGGATGGTTCATAAATTTCGGGCATGAAATATCAGAATTCGAAATTATTTTGTCTTTAAAAGTTGTAGATATTTGAGTCTTCTTTAATCAGGAACTTGAATCCGCTCAATCCGATATTGGAGTAAAAAGTTATGCCCCAAATACTACAGATGCGCAAAACTGGAATTTCCAAAACTGTACTTCGTTAAAACGCCCTTTCAAGTTTCCAATCTCCAAAATTAATATGTCAAGTCCAATTTTTGCCCTTATTTGACCCACATTTCGTCCTAAATGATTTCATTGTATCTCAATATTATTTTATCTGCAAAATAAACTAAAACACATCAAAACGTTCATCAAACCGAGAAACTAAACAAAATATTAAGTAAAAGGGGCGGTAATTATTGATATATTTTCCGCTCATCATCCACGAGGACTTAATACCTAATCTATTAATTTTATGAGGTCAAATGATTACTAGTATCTAACATGTTGATTAATTGATTGGGAATGGTGATGATTTTAAATTTAAAAACAAGTAAATAAAATTTCGCAAAAGTAGGTTGAGGAAAATTCAAATTTATAAAACTATCAAGGGTTGTGATTTCTTCCAATATCATTTTAAAGATGACGTGGTTATTTCATGTTTGTGTAATATATCGGTTTACTAACCTAGAACATGAAATTATGCGAAAGCCTCCGTCGATGGTCAGACGCAAATACCCAGTTTCACCCAATTGAACCATATGTCTCTGTCAACCAAATTACCTGGATTCATTAAGTTTAAGTTCCAATTATGGCTACCCCCGCCCGACAGGATATGTCTATCCTGTAAGGAAATCTATTAAAGGGTTATATATCCTCAAAGAAAATCGTGGGCTATTAAGTCTAAGGCTGAAACCTAAAATTCCTTTGTCAAGTTTATTTTAGATTTACCAAATCAATCTTATTAGTGGACAGTTAACAAGACGCATTAAGCTTAAGACTTAAGTAAACCTTTAAATTACCCAAACTAAAAATTAACCCATTATAAACCGGTGATATTAAAATTCATCACCGCCCTAGATAACTAACTTAGTTACGACACATAACTAGGGCTAGTAAAAACTTAAAAGTAAAATACCTAAGATGCTGAAAAGTAAATGCGGTAAAGTAAATACCGAAAAGTAAAATTACAATAAAATAAAATGCTATGGTTAAATGATCTACTTTTACCACTACTAATTTAGATATCTCCCTTAATATAATATATTAATTTGTGATAACATTACCAACCAGCCATATAGGCGGTAACCTGATTAAGTCAATTAAGTCCGACCTGCCATAAAGGCGGTATATTACCAACCGACCAACCATGCGGTATCCATGCTTAGTCAGATTAAAACCAGTTTATAATTGATTACCAACCGGCCAATATAACGGTATCCTTGTTAAGTCAAATTTTAAATAGTGAAAATATTATAATTAAGGGAGATTAATCTAAATAGCATTAATAAAAATTTTACATTTCACCATAGCAGTGGGAAGTTACCTCCTCAAGTTGAATAGTAAAAACTGAAAAATTAAAGAAAGTAAATTACTATTACAGAACGTAATTAAAATTAATTACAAAACTGAAATTAAAAGAAACTAGATATAAAACTCCCTATTTAAATCAGAGAATTCAGAGAGGAAGGTACATATGAAACTGAAACCTCGAGCTGAATTTTTAGGCGTTGATGGGGTCTCTGCGTCGCGACACGTGTCAGCTTCTGGTTGGTCTGCCGAGATTCTTATCCAATGACGTGGTGATGTGGATGATTAACTCAATAATTGAGCTGACGTGGCAGTGACGTGGCGGTGACGTGGTGATGATGTGGTGACACGTGGCGATAGTGATTGTCGGCACCGTAGGATTGCGACACGTGGCGCGTTGTGATTGGTTGATGATGACATGGCGAGTTGACTCGGTCAGCAGCTGATGTGGACGATGACATGTCAGACATGCGGGATGACAAGTGTCAACACGTGGCGTTGGCGATTGTCGGCACCACATGATGATGACACATGGCACGGCGCACGTTAGCGGATGGGCTGTGATGTTGACACATGGCAGGCGCACGTTAGCAAGTCAAACTTTTCAGATTCTGACACGTGTCCCCCGGCGCACGTTAGCAACTCATGGCGCATGTTAGGAGTCGCGACGCGCAAAATTACTTAATTGCTCTTTTGTCCATTTTTCACTGTTTTGGCCCCAAATCACCTCCAGAGAGTCCTGAAATTTTATTTATCTACAAAATAACACAAAACACATCAAAATATTCACAAAACTCAAGAATCTATTCAAATTATTAGGTCAAATGAGTGAGAAATAGTGATACATTTACCACTCATCACACCCCCAAACCTAACATTTTGCTAGTCCTCGAGCAAAACATAAAATCATAAAATAGAACTAAGCCACTTTCGTAGGGATCACGGTTGCATTTATCGTATGCAACAAGCCTTTAAACCGTAGGTGTCCCTAGTGGACTAGTTGTAGTCTCATGAGAGATTACAGCAAAGATACCCACAAACATTTTACAAAAGTAAAAAGGTAGTGAAACTAATGCACACAAAAACAAAAAGTCAAGAGAAAAGAGAATAAAGAAGTTAGTGATTAAGCATGTGAAACTTCTACTCCAAGTTACTAGTTGTTTTCTTTCTTTCTAAATTACCGAATAAGTAAATTATCCGTTTATTTTTACCATTCTTCATATACACAATCAACAAAATATTAATCAACTCATTTTGCCCACAATAGTCACAAGTACAGTTGAGAAGAGAGTAATATTTTTGTCCTAAAGTTTTATCAGAATTCACACATTTTAGCAGCAATGAAATAGTTTTTCTGATTTTCTGATTTTTTCTTTCTTTTTGATTTTTTTTTATATACAATAGCTTCCATCTATGTAGCGAGTGTTGGGTCGGTGGCTCCCTAACCAGTTGGCTTTAGGGCACCAGGTGTTAAGCCACTCATACAGACTTAATTACTCAGACTTCAGATATATATATATTTTTACAACATCATTGATCCATGTAGCGAGCTTTGGGCCAGTGACTCCCAAACCAGTTGGTTTTAGGGCACTAGGTGTTAAAACACCCCTACAGACTTAATAACTCAGATCTCAGACGTTTTTTTTCTTTCTTTTTGATTTTTTTTCCCATTGCTTTTTGAGATGGTTCCTCCAATTAAACTAGAGCACTGAATATTACAAACTTTTCAATTACAGCTTATGTCTGTATGTTACCATGCATGTTGATAATACATGCCAAATGAGCATATGAAGATCCATTTTAGTCAGTATTATGGAGAAATCATAAATTAAATAATTTAAAAGGAAATAAACAAAAATTAACTTGTTCCGAAATATGTTTGAGATACGTCTCAGGAGTGGACACTCCTTACACAGCTATCTCTTACCAATTTCATCTGATTAATCAAATTAAAAACACAAAAACGCAAAATATTTTTGTAATTTTTTTTTGAAAATTTTTCAATTTTTTTGTATTTTTCGAAAAAATTTGGACTAAAAATAAAAACAACACACAACTAAAAACAAGATACTGATCAACTAATTCCCTCCCCCAAGCCTAAATGAGACATTGTCCCCAATGTCTTAAACAGTAGAAGAAGAGTTTAGAAGATAGTACCTGGTTAACTGAAATTCTACACGAAAAGTTAAAGGTTAAGATGCAGATTAATCCGACGCCTCTTACCACGATCGTTCTCGGACCAATTTATCTTTGAAATGATAGGGTCAATTTGTGGTTCATAGGCTAAGATTTGGTCAATTAGATCCGGAGCAGTTCTGGCAGTAAAGATGAGTTCTTTAATATGTTTTGTCACGAACCCATTTCTCCGGGCATCATCAAGAAATACACAAAGAAAATCATAAAATCCTTCAACGTTGTACAGTCCAAGCGGTTTCTGGTGTATGTTCAAGTTTTCCCAAGATAACACTGGAAAAATTTCCTCCAATGTTCCCAAGCCACCTGGCAAAGCAATAAAAGCATCAGAACGGTTAATCATTTATACCAGTCGTTCAGACATACCTGGCACAATTAGTTCTTCTTCGTTTGATGGTCCAATAAGATTTGCCTCCGCCAAGGGTTTTGGGATGATTCCCAAGACTTGACTGCCTCTTTCCTGTACAGCCTTTGAAACGATCCCCATTAGACCAAGATTGCCTCCGCCATATACTAAGTGCATATTCCTTGCAGCTAAGACTCGACCTAATTTATGTGCTGTTTCTATGTATTGTGGTTTAAAACCAACACTAGTACCGCAAAACACACAAATGTTCTCAACTCGTCTTCTTGAAGTGGCTTCCATGTTTTACTCTGAATGTCTTCAAAAGTGCAATTATGAGTTGAATTTATAACACCTGAAAAGGGTGAGTAAAATAATAGCACTAGTACCTTCCAAATGACAATTATTAGTTAACAATAAAATAAATCGTGATAGTCAAAAAAATATGTATCATGTTGGAGAAAATAAAAGAAAACAACGAAACAAATCACAATTATTAGGAAAAGACAAAGAGATATAATATGTACAAGAAACGTAGCGGCTTGATTGACGTCTATGCGTTAGGGACAAGCTTCCCATCCAATTTTCTTATAAATTGGCAAACAGGGTCTTTCTGAGTCAGATTCCCGAGACTTAACTGTTGTCTTTCCTTTTGGAATTGTGTATGTAATTTGCGGATGGCTATATGAACATATCCACTGGGATGCGTCTCAAGATTCGAAGATATATCATCTAAAGACTCCTTACTCAAGCCATCCTTAATTAATTTAATTTTATCTTCGCGATTATCAGACACCATTCCTAAAGAACGACAACGAGTATTGCAATTTCAGCGTGCACATTTGTAACAAACACCCATTTGCTTAGCTCTACGTTTCTTTGCATAGGTGCTTCTTCCAAAACCAGACAGATGTGAAATAAAAGATTCAGAAGACTCACCTGCCAATCAGACATGTGCTTCGATTACCCAACGAATGTCATTAGGAACACCATGGATCGTCATTAGTCTCATCCGTTCCAAGCGAGCTTTGTAAACTTTTATCAGATATTTTTTAGGGAGAGAAGGAAATTGCTTGTGAAGATTTGCGAGAGCTTCTTCCATCGTGAAATGACTTTACCTGCAAAAATTAAACACACAAAAATAAAACACACCAGATCACAATATATACACAAATTGAATGGGTTGCCTCCATGCGAGCACTAAGTTTAACATCGTCAGCTAGACGTGACTTCTCGAACGTTAGGCTTGATCTGAAAGTGTGACACTTTCTTTTTGTCGTTCAAATGATTCTCCCCAGTAGTACTTGACACGCTGACTGTTAACCTTGAATGTGTTGTTGGTGTTGGGATCCAGTAACTCAACAGCTTCATATGGTAAAACCTGAGTGATCATAAATGGACTTGACCACCTTGATTTCAACTTTCCAGGGAAAAGTTTCAACCGTGAATTGTACAACAACACCTGATGCCTTGGTTCCAATTGTCTGCGCACTATTTTTCGGTCATGCCATATTTTGGTCTTTTCTTTGTACAATCTGGCATTCTCATAAGCTTGTAGACGAAACTCCTCCAATTCATTGATTTGGTGAAGTCGTTTCTCTCATGCAGCTTGTGAATCAAGATTAAACTTCCTCAGTGCCCAATATCCCTTATGTTCAAGCTCAACTGGCAGATGACATGCTTTTCCAAACACCAATCAATACGGGGACATACCAATGGGTGTCTTGTAAGCTGTCCGATAGGCCCATAATGTGTCATCCAGTTTTGTAGACTAGTCCCTTCTTGTGGATCCGACGGTTCTTTCCAAGATTCTTTTGATCTCCCTGTTTGAAACTTCAACCTATCCATTTGACTGTGGATGATAAGCAGTGGCAACCTTGTGAGTAACTCCGTATTTGAATAGGATTGCATCAAAGTATCTGTTGCAGAAGTGTGTGCCATCATCACTGATAATTGCCCGAGGTGTTCCGAACCGAGTGAAAATATTCTTTTTCAGGAATTTGTTCACCACTTTTGAATCATTGGATGGCAGTGCAATTGTTTCGACCCATTTGGAGACGTAGTCTACAGCAACCATGATGTACATGTTACGAATGATGGAACAAATGGTCCCATAAAATCAATACCCCACACTTCAAATATCGCTACTTCCAGAATGTTTTGCAAAGGTCCTTCATTTCTCATGGAAATATTCCCCCTTTCTGGCACTTATCACATTGAAGAGCAAAAAGATAAGCATCTTTAAAAAGAGTGGGCCAGAACAAACCTTATTGTAGGACTTTGGCTGCAGTTTTGTTTCCGCTGAAGTGTCCACCATATGGTGATGAATGACAATGTTGAATAACACTGTTGACCTCCTCTTGTGGAACACACCGTCTCAATAATTGATCAGCACATCGTTTGAACATGTACGGCTCATCCCAAACATAGTGATTGACTTCCTTGAAGAACTTCTTTCGTTGCTGAGTTGTCCATTCCAACAGCCATTTTCCTGATACAATGAAGTTGACATAGTCAGCATACTAAGGGACATCCTGCTGTTTCATGGAAAACATATGTTCATCTGGAAAATTTTCTTTGATTGTCAATTCTTTGCCAGTTGTTTCTCCATTCTCGAGCCTCGATAGATGATATGCCACTTGGTTTTCTGTCTCTTTCCTTTCTCGAATCTCCACATCGAATTCTTGCAGAAGAAGTATCCAACGGATCAATTTGGGTTTGGCATCTTTCTTCGTGATCAGATATTTGATTGCTGAATGATATGTGTAGACCACCACTTTGGGACCCAGCAGATAGGAGCAGAATTTATCAAAAGCGTACAAAACTACGAGCAACTCATTTTCAGTGGTTGTGTAGTTGAGTTGAGCTTCATTCAAAGTTCTGCTGGAGTAGTAAATGGTGTGGAAAATCTTTGTTTTGCGTTGTCCCAAAACTGCACCTACAGCAAAATCACTAGCATCGCACATCAACTCAAATTGAAGGGTCCAGTCTTGTGCTACAATGATGGGAGCAGAGACCAGCTTCTATTTTAGGATTTCAAAATCTTCATGGCATTCTTTGGTGAAGTTGAAAGGCACATCCTTCTCCAGAAGATTGCATAGAGGTTTAGCAATCTTGGAAAAGTCTTTGATAAATCTCCTGTAAAAGCCAGCATGTCCAATAAAGCTCCGAATCCTTTTGACTGATGTTGGTGGAGGTAATTTCTCAATTGTTTCGATCTTTGCTTTGTCTACCTCGATTCCCTTTTGTGAGATCTGGTGTCCAAGAACAATGCATTCATGCACCATGAAGTGGTATTTCTCCCAGTTGCGTATCGGGTTTGTATCTTCGCAACTTTGTAACACATGTTCCAGATTTTGCAAGAAATAGTCAAAAGAGTCTCCAAACACAGAGAAGTCATCCATGAAAACCTCCATACTCTACTCCAGCATGTCTGAGAAGCTGGCCATCATGCAACGTTGAAATGTGGTGGGTGCATTACATAATCCTAATGGCATCCTGCGGAAAGCAAAAGTACCATAGGGACATGTAAATGTTGTTTTCTCCTGGTCTTCTGGGGCGATAGCAATTTGATTGTACCCTGAATATCCGTCCAAAAAGTAATAAAACTCATGTCCCGCCAGTCTGTCCAGCATCTGATCAATGAATGGTAGTGGAAAATGGTCTTTCCTTGTGGCTTTGTTCAGCTTCCGGTAGTCCATGCATACTCTCCATCCAGTTACTGTTCTTGTTGGAATTAACTCGTTCTTTTCATTTGTGACTACAATGATTCCTCTTTTCTTTGGCACACACTGCATAGGACTCACCCAAGTGCTGTCAAAGATGGGGTAGATGATACCAGCATCCAACCATTTGATGATTTCTTTCTTTACAACTTCCTTCATGATTGGATTGAGTCTCTATTGATGCTCCACTGTGGGTTTGTACTCATCATTCATCAGTATCTTGTTCATGCAAAATGATGGACTAATGCCTCGAATGTCTGCTATAGTCCAGCCAATGGCTCTCTTGTGCTCTCGTAATACTCTCAGCAACTTTTCTTTCTGCTCCAATGTTAGTGAAGAAGAAATAATAACAGGTAATTCAGAAGAGTTTCCAAGAAATGCATACCTGAGATGGCTCAGAAGTAACTTCAGCTCCAGCTGTGGTGGTTCTTCAATTGAAGGCTTGATTCGATCTTTCTTTGGTAGTTCCAGGCTTTCCACTTGTGGTGTCGATTTGAATCGGAATGGTTTGTCAAGGTAGTTGATACATTCCAGGATTTCAGCATCTAGCTCGCTGTCAGTCATGTTGGTGATGCAAGCTTCAAGTTTGTCTGCGGGAGTTGTATCAGTATCCTGAACGATACTATCAAGAACATCAATTCTGAAACATTCTTCTTCCTTTTCTTCACTCGGGAATTTCATGGCTTTGAAAACATTAAAGGTAACTTCTTGGTCTTGAACTTTCATGGTCAGTTCTTCTTTTTGTACATCAATAACAGTTCGTCCTATCGCCAAGAATGGTCTTCCAAGGATGATAGGTACATCTATGTCTTCTTCCATGTCAAGGATAATGAAATCTGGTGGGAGAATGAGTTTGTCGACTTTGACCAGCACATCTTCAATGACTCCTCTCGGAAATGCGAGCATTCGATCAGCAAGTTGCAAAGAGACTAAGGTAGGTATTGCTTCTCCAATTTTTTGTTTCCTGTAAATAGAAAAATGTATCAAATTAACACTTGCACCTAAGTCACATAAAGCCTTACCGATGTAATGTTATCCAATGGTGCATGGGACAGTGAAACTGCCAGTATCTTTCAACTTCGGGGGAAGTTTCCTTTGAATGATGGCACTGTATTCTTCCGTCAATGCTATTATCTCGTAATCTCCAATCTCCGTTTTCGTGAAAAAATGTCTTTCATGAATTTTACATAGCTTGTCATTTCTTCCAAAGCTTCTGCAAATGGAATGTTGATGTGCAGCTTTTTGAACACCTCAAGGAATCGAGCAAACTGCTTGTCCAGTTTGTTTTTCTGAAGACACCGGGGAAAATGTGGAGGTGGAATGATCTGATCTTTTTCTTTTTCCTTTGCTTATTTTTCCTCCATCTATGGAACTGCATCTTTTGGAACTCCTCAATTGTTTCCTTGATTCCAACATCTTTATTGATTTCAGTACTGATTTTCAAGGTGATGGCTTGACATTGCTCCTTCCCTCGATTCCTTTGATTTGGTTCTATGTTGCTGGGAAGATTACCTAGCGGTCTGTAACTCTGAACATTGGCCAGTTGTCCAATTTGATTCTCCAGTGCTTTGATGGAAGCAGATTATATCTGAAATATAGCATCGTACTTTTTTAACTGAGCCAGCACTTCTGCTATTCCTGGTTCATTTGCCTTTGTTATGTTGCTGGAATCCAGGTGGTGGATAGTTTTTTTGCCGTGAATTGTTGCTTCATGAGAAATTTAGATGATTCCTCCACCCTGGGTTGTAGGTGTTGGAATATGGATTGTTCCTCTGTCTGTTGAAATTTTTGACAAAATTCACCGTTTCTTCAAGTTGATTTGGTTCTGGTGCTCCTCAATATGGTGAACTTGTGGATCCAGTGGTAATAGTCTCCATGAATTTGCATATCTGATCCAGCTTGGCGTTGACTGCTGTATTGGCTCCAACTTCATAAATTCCTGCAATTCTTTGGATCATGCTCATTTCTGTTGGCCACAAGGAATTATTGTTGGCCATTTCCTCGATTAGGTCCCAGGCTTTATCTTCTCATTTTTTCATCAAAGCTCCTCCAGCAACACCATCAATTGTGGTTCTCATTAGTCCAGAAAGTCCATTATAGAAAGTTTGGACTTGAAGCCATTTTGGAATCTCATGGTGAGGACATTTCCAGAGTAAATCTTTGTACATTTCCCAAGCTTCGTAGAGAGTTTCCGAGTCTTGTTGCACAAAGGATGTGATTTCATTCCTCAGCTTTCCAGTTCTGGCTGGTGGAAAGTACTTTGCAAGAAATTTGGTGGCTAAAGTGTTCCAAGTTGTGATGGAACCTGCTGGAAGTGAATGTAACCAAGCTTTAGCTCTGTCCTTCAAGGAGTATAGAAAAACTCGCAGTCTCATTACTTCTTCAGCTTCTCGGTTGTAATTGAAAGTGTCGCAAACTTCCAGAAAGTTGATGATGTGGGTATTATGATCTTCATTTGCTTTTCCCTCAAACTGCACTGACTGCTGAATCATCTGAATGCATGTTTTCATGTCACACGCATTTGCTAGTAAAGGAGGAAGTACAATACAGGAAATGAAGTCGTCGACCACCGGAATGGTTCTGTCTCGAATGGGTATTGGTGGTGCAACTTTCAGAGGTTCAGGTTCCATGTTGACTAAAGCTTCTTGTCTTTCTCGTCTTTCCCTTCTCAATTGTCTGATGGTTCTTTCAATTTCTGGGTCAAACGGTCGGAGTTCAAAGCTTATGGTTCGTCTCATGTAGTTTCTGAGAACCTGAAACACAAGAAAACAAAAATAATAAGTAAAAAGAAATTAGATACAAGTAAAGGTATCTAACCTCAAAACTAATAGTAAAAGATAAATAAGTCCCCGGCAACGGCGCCAAAAACTTGGTCGGCGTAATCACACACGTATAACGCAAACGCACGTATCTTTCAAGTAGTATAAAAAGTATCGATCCCATGAGGACTTAATACCTAATCTATTAATTTTATGAGGTCAAATAATTACTAGTATCTAACAGGTTGATTAATTGATTGGGAATGGTGATGATTTTAAATTTAAAAACTAGTAGCTAAAATTGCGCAAAAGTATGTTGAGGAAAATTCAAATTTATAAAACTATCCAGGGTTGTGATTTCTTCCAATCTCATTTTAAAGATGAAGTGGTTATTTCATATTTGTGTAATATATCGGTTTACTAACCTGGAACATGAAATTATGCGAAAGCCTCTGTCGATGGTCAGACGCAAATACCCAGTTTAACCAAATTGAACCATATGTCTATGTCAACCAAATTACATGGATTCATTAAGTTTAAGTTCCAATTATGGCTACCCCCGCCCGACAGGTATATGTCTATCCTGTAAGGAAATCTATTAAAGGGTTATATATCCTCAAAGAAGCTGTTGGACAATTATGACCCATAGCGTCACTATTTGTACAGATCATGGTGTTGTTGTACAAATTAACTATGTGACAAGGAGATTGCACTCTTATCATTTGTGATTAGATCACCTAGATGTATAAATGATAGGAGGTCCTTATGATTAGTTCCTGGATTGAGATGATATGAGACAGTATCAGTCCTCGAAGGATTAATCATTAAATATCCATAGTCAGAGTATTATCGAGATTGGACATCGATAATGCGTAAAAGACTAGTATTACATTTGTGCGCGTTGTGAGGGCACAATAGTATAGTTCTCATATATTTGGGTATTGGATACTCATGCAAGTGTAATAGGAGGTTGTGTTTTACCGATGGTACGAAAATAGCTTCGCTCTGGATAGACCCCTCGGAATTCCATTGGTAGTATGACTACGTGTCTATGGAAGTCCGAAATCAGGGTAGGTGTATTTGGTCTTAACATGAGACTTGCACCGCTAATACTTGCGACAATCAATATGTTTTGGTTTTGGTCGTCCAGGGCTTTAACCGGTTCTGAGTACGCCTCTGCTGGGTATATTGAGAATCGTAGTGTATTGGGTGTGATGTCAAGACGGAAGTATCATTCCAGTCATAGTGGAGATGATGTCACGTAGGATACGGAACTAGTGCTCTTTAGTACTGCAGTCATCGGGATGATATGACTAGGTCATGTTCATCCGATTATAGAGACTAGTTACCAGACATCCTACATGTGCTTCGTACGGGGCAGACACAATTCCAGCCCCAGGCCTAGCACGTGGCATCCGATACTGGATCGCTATACGCAATACTACATATACTACGCCTGACATAGATTGTATATTCCAGTAAGAATATTTCTAGAGAATTGGGTAGACACGGTGCTTTGCTAGAAGCCAATCATTTCTTGTAAATCGGTAAGCACGTGGTACGAGGTACGCACGTATTCGGATATTCCGATGACCGTATTTACTGCCAACATATCCAGGGATCTCTTGGGTCGCTTCCCAAAGATTCACCGATGACAATTGACTTAAACTAGAATTAATCTGGGATTAATTTAGAGAGAGAAAATTAATTTGGGATTAATTGAGGCTTTATTTAATCTGGGATTAAATGTGTTCGGAAGAGAGAGAACGCGATTAATTTGGAATTAATCGGTAAAATAAATTTAATAGTTAAATTTGATTTTTCTATTTAATTTATTTGTATGGGCTAAAATTAATATATCAGATATATTAATATGAATTGGATTTCATTACGAAATTAAAGTCGGACTTTAATACGAAAGAACCAATTAATTTAGAATTAATTTGTAAACGACGTTCGTAATATATTTACGAGGCATCGTTATTTAATTAAATTAGATTTAATTATTTAGCGACGAAAGTTCGTTTAATCGGATTAAACGGATCCAAGCCGCGGCAAATGTCCGTAGAGACATTTGAATTTTGAATTCAAATGTGGGGCCCACTTCACATGTGGTAGTTGGGAGGGTAGTTGGCATTTATGCAAGCCACCAACTTTCCAACTACCTTGGAATGGTTTTGGTGAAACCATTTATCCAACCACCTTGTTTAGGTGAAAAGGGTAAATTGGTTTTACCAAAAGACATCTCTCACTCTCATTACACTACACTTGATACAAAATGAAACCCTAGTTCATCCTTGTAATGGGCGTGAGCTTCCTCCTCTTTCTCTTTGATTTTGTGGCAAAATCAACAAAAGCTAGCGTTTGTAGAAGTCTTCTAAGGTGATAGGGAAACCAACTTAAAGCTTGGAATCAACAAAGGAATGATCTTGGAAACCAACACAAAGCTTGGAATAAACAAAGGAAGGATCTTGGAAACCAACTCAAAGCTTGGAATCAACAAAGGAAGGATCTTGGAGATCTTCTTCTCAAAATTTTAAATGCTCAAATCCATTCAATGTAAGTAATTCCGCAACTTATAATGAATTTATGAACACCTTTTCTTGCTTATTAGATCATTGGCATGTTCTAGGAACACTTACAAGATCGTGGGCTATTAAGTCTAAGGCTGAAACCTAAAATTCCTTTGTCAAGTTTATTTTAGATTTACCAGATCAATCTTATTAGTGGCCAGTTAACAAGAAGCATTAAGCTTAAGACTTAATAAGTAAACCTTTAAATTACATAAACTATAAAATAACCCCTTATAAACCGGTGATATTAAAATTCATCACAACCCTAGATAACTACTAATTTAGATATCTCCCTTAATATAATATATTAACTTGTGATAACATTACCAACCAGCCATATAGGCAGTAACCTGATTAAGTCAATTAAGTCCGACCTGCCATAAAGGCGGTATATTACCAACCGACCAACCATGCGGTATCCATGCTTAGTCAGATTAAAACCAGTTTATAATTGATTACCAACCGGCCAATAAAGCGGTATCCTTGTTAAGTCAAATTTGAAATAGTGAATATATTATAATTAAGGGAGATTAATCTAAATAGCAGTAATAAAAATTTTACCTTTCACCCTAGCAGTGAGAAGTTACCTCCTTATGTTGAATAGTAAAAACTGAAAAATTAAAGAAAGTAAATTACTATTACAGAACGTAATTAAAATTAATTACAAAACTGAAATTAAAAGAAACTGGATATAAAACTCCATATTTACATCAGAGAGGAAGGTACATCTGAAACTGAAACCTCGAGCTGAATTTATAGGCGTTGATGGGGTCTCCGCGTCACGATGCGTGTCCGCTTCTGGTTGGTCTACCGAGATTCTTATCCAATGACGTGGCGATGTGGATGATTAAATCAATAATTGAGCTGACGTGGCAGTGATGTGGCGGTGATGTGGTGATGATGTGGCGACACATGGCGATAGTGATTGTCGGTACCGTAGGATTGTGACATGTGGCGCGTTGTGATTGGCTGATGATGATGTGGCGAGTTGACTTGATCAGCTGCTGATGTGGACGATGACGTGTCAGACACGCTGGATGACACTTGTCAACACGTGGCAATGGAGATTGTCGGCACCATAGGATGATGACACGTGGCACGGTGTACGTTAGCGGATGGGTTGTGATGTTGACACGTGGCAGGCGCACGTTAGCAAGTCAAACTTTTCAGATTCTGACACGTGTCCCCCAGCGCACGTTTGTAACTCATGGCGCATGTTAGGCGTCGCGACGCCGAAGGCTTGCGCATCGCGATGCACAAAATTACCAAATTGCCCTGTTATCCGTTTTTCACTGTTTTGGCCCCAAATCACCTCCAGAAAGTCCTGAAAACTTTATTTATCTACAAAATAACACAAAACACATCAAAATATTCACAAAACTCAAGAATCTATTCAAATTATTAGGTCAAATGAGTGAGAAATAGTTATACATTTACCACTAATCATTTTGCACACTTAATATTTGAGTTGTTGTTTGACGCAAAAGTAGTCGCGGGGTGTATAATACTCCTGGCTACTAAACAATTCAAACAACATAGTAGATTTTTTTTGTTTTTTATTTTTATTTTTTCGAGATTCGCCAATTTCCTTTCTTTCCTTATATTATATTTTTCTTTCATTTTCCTTCATTTTTCATTTTCTTTGCGTCATCTCTTTAACCTAATATCGTATTATCCTTAACTTTAGAATGGAATCAAATGTGTATCAAGTGCCTTGACCATTTCTACAGGTTGTGTCAGCATAAATTCTTTATAAGTAGGTAATGCAATTCTAAGTGCAAGTTTAGTGCGTAATTTTGGGATAGCAATCTGTTAGTGATTGCAAAGTTGAAACTTCTTTCCAAATTCAGACATACTCATTCTTATCGAGAGATCGAATATTTTTGGAAAATCAAATTTATTTCATCATCGAATAAAAAAAGTCATTATATGACGAAAAAGAAGATATGAATGCAATTATCATTCCTATGAGTGGTACCAATGGGATAAAGTATCTTGCCAGTGTCAATCACGTCCTAAATCTCGTGTTTCAGATTATGACTGTTGGGGTTGGTGCTCTGAGCGCCAATCCGGATTGTATTTATGTCTGATTCATGAATACGAGCAATACATTTTTCCATAATATTACTAATTTAAATGGTAGCACCTCTTGTCTTTTTATATACGTATTCGATCTAATTTCGATTGGATTGAAACTAAATCTGGTTTAGTGATATGTATATATATTAGACAAAGACCTCGTGATTTACAACGTAGTGCGCAGTTACACCATTGTTTGTAATTGACATTGGGAAATATCACTATAAGTTATATATTTTTAAATTTAGTTCCTGGTCAAGATTTACTGACACAGGTCGGTTAGTAAAATCCGTTGAGACCAGTATATGTCGTATATCGGACTTGGTCCGACGGTTTATCCCAATGAACCATAAGTCTTGGGAGACTCGTATAGATATGTAGGTGTTTATTTGATAAACATTGAACGACTCACCGAAGATTTCCTAATAGATGGTACACCAACGTCAATAGTAATCTTCTCGGGTTGAGTAGCATAGTGATTCTTTGACTTGAGATACCACTGTGGATATATGAGTTATCCTCCATACTTAGATGGCAGTCAAGTCACTGATCTATTTAGATCAGACCTCCGCCTGTTCGTTGGGTGTGGACTCATACTCATGATATCATGTGAATATCAAGAAAGGATCCGTTAGTTCTGTGTACAGAGCATATGTAGTCCAAAGGTGATTAGCAATCTGTTAAATCTATGGCCATAGTATACTTCGGAAGTGAGTTCCGAATGTTATTTAGAGATTGCTAATAGATACGTCGACTGGATTATTCCTATAAAGATTTGACGTTTATATCTATATCTCTGGAATAATCCGGATACTTGTGACGGAGGGATTATACGTATGCAATGACCTCGACCTGTATGATTCAGCGAGTTTATCTGTGGTCGTCATAATTTACGTGTGGGTGAATTATGGACACGAAATTTGATTTCGTGATGGATATGCCTGCATCTAGAGAGTCTCACTAATGAAATATACTCGTAGAGAACTAGGGCAACTGTTATGAATAATACTGATTATTTATAACTCGTTTAATGGTTAAACGAAAAATACATGCGATAGGGACCTAATGGTCATTTCCTAATTAATTTGTATTTGTATTTTAATATTTGATATTATTAAATACACATTAATTAATTGTCAAATTGAGATATATGACATATATCATTAATATATGTATTTGAGATATTTAATGTAAATATAATACATATATTTAAGATATTTGTATTTAATTATTTAATTGTTAAATAATTAAGTTAATTGAAAATTAAATATCTTTGCCATAATTAATTTTAGGAAATGGCATTATTTGGTTGGTTCACTTGTTGATTCACTTTTTGATAAAGGTTATCAAATTGAATAAGTAAGCTTTAACAAATCAAATTGAAACAAAAATTGAATATTTGATATATTTTTTTCCACCAATTTCGTACATAACAAAAAAAATGGAATATAAATTGTTGTTGTTTCATTTTTTTTTAGAAGACAAGTTACAATATATTTTACTAAGAAAAGTTTGAGAGAAAATTGAAGAACAAAAGGGAAAAGCTTGGGATAATTTTGATTTTGTAGGTAATTTCTTATTTTCTTCAACGTGAAAATTGTTTCTATGTTTTTAAGCTTCAATATGTGTTGCTTAGAATTTTCTCTACTCTTTACTTATATAAATTAATTGATTGGAAACTTGTTGGAAAGATGTTGCATGTGTGTATGAACAAAGTATGCTTACAATTAGTTATTAAGCATTCTTTTGATTAATTAGTAATCAAGTTACCATTCTAGAGTTGCTTATCCATTCATAAATAACCTAGAATTGTTCTTGAGTTGTTTCATGATGGTGAGACTTGATTGGTGTGGTATTGGATTGATTAAAGTGTTGAATTTTATCAATTTAGTGTAAATTATGCAATTTGAGTAATTTGTGAAATTAGGGTTCTTAACCCGTTCAAATTTTGGGGCTTTTCATATATATGATATAATTTGATGTATATTTGATGTATGTAAAATTTGGGATTGATTGGATTTGATCTTGATGTGTTTTGAACAAATTGGGCCAAATTATAATTAATAGAAAATCTAGGTTGTTTTCGTAATTCTGGAAAAATCTGGGCAGTTTCAGAATTCTGAAAAAGTTTATGGTTTATGTTGCAAATTGTATAAATTATTTTGGGATTGATTTGGAATCAATTAAATATGTATTTGACAATTTAATGACCAAAATGATTAATTTGCAAAAGTGTATGGGTCTCATAGCAATTAATGATAAATCTGATTTTTCAGATAAAAATTCAGTTTTTATTTATTGAGTAATTAGAATAAATTGTTTTATTTTAATTGCCCAAGGAAAATGTTTATCGGAAATTATTTTGGAGTGAAAATACATGAAAACGGTGAAAAACAGCGTTACCGGGTAACGGCTGCCCAAGCAGTGAATTGGGCACTGTTCGGGCAGCCCACGAACTATCAAAATATTTTTGGGGCTGACCTGGACAGTCCCCATGAGCATTGGTCGGTCGGTTCGGCCGGAAACGCGTTTTATGCTATTTTGCGGAAAATCATTTTCGTACAAGTTTCACGGTGTTTTTATATTATTTATGTCGTTATATGATATCGAATAAATTTAGTTATGTGAAATATGAATGAATTATTAATATTTGATATTGAATAATTTATTCGTAAGTTTAAAATTTTTAAATTACGATTTCGCCCGAACAGCGTTTCTTCCGCTGCGCCTCTCTGATTTGACCCCAACAAGCATATCTTCCAGTCTAAGTATTCCTTGAAGCTTTTGTCAGGCTTTTGTTTCGTGTTCTCTAACTCGAGAAGTGACAGGTCGATCTACATATCTGTAACATATTGATTTAGGAAGGCTTCCGCCAGTGTCCTCCACGGGCGCTCCTTCGAGTGACATGCCAAATATTTACATAACTTGGCACTCGGATAGACCAGTAGCACTCATTATAGATACGTATTGACGAAGGTATACCTTGGGGTCTTCATTCCCATTTAACTTGGTCATACCAAGCATTTTGAACTCGGAAGGCATATTCTCCTCAAATTCTATAACATTATAATCTAATAGATCTTCATGTTTTCCTTTCATCTTTTGGGCCACTGCCTCCATTTTCTCATTTAACTTCTATAGTTGGGCCTCAACTTGAGACTTGACCACTTTTCTCACAGAGTATTCTGTCATGTCTTATTCATCTTCTAACTCAAAGATCCTCTCATTTGGCTTACTATCGTACTCCTCATGTTTTTTTCTACTCTCAGCCCCTGCGGTCTGGGCTGTTGTCTGATTGGTCATGGCATTAATCAGGGTTTACAGTTGTTCTACCATCTTATTTATGATGATTTTTAGTTGGTCTACTCGGGAATTGTCACTGCTAGCCATTTATGTGCTACTTGTTATCGGTTTCTTGACTAGTCTTCCTTATTCTATAACAGAACAGGTCGCTATGATGGCTTTATCACAAAGTGTTAGCATGATGCATGAGATGCATATATGCATGAGGTGCATGGAATGCAAAACTTGTTCATACATTAACATACATCCTTCCAACATTATCTCTCTCACACACGTGGTAAGTCTAATAATCTAGGTTTGGTTTAGCTCATGTACCATCAGGGGGTATACAAGTTCGTTCTCTCTTATGCTAAATGTAAATCTTAGCATCAGTTCATTTCCATCGTTAAGAGACAAAGGCCGCCCATTTATAAAATACTAAGCCTAATATGGGGATCGTGTCATTATTTAGAAATGACAAATTGGATCCTTAGTAATCATGGTCGTTGAGGTGGGCTTAAAAATATTTAAAAAAGTCCAAATTAGCCAAAATAATGCATACCTTTTCTGAATGACAGCCAGTGTGAGTATCGAGGTATCAGACTCATGTTTTGGAAACTTTGAACCTTAATTAAATATTCTAGGCTAACACACTCACAAAGTGGTTCTTTACTTCTAAGTATAAGAGTGTTGAAGTAATAAAATAACCCGGTAAGTCCAGGGTCGATCCACAAGGAATAGATTTAGTATGATAAAGTAATAATTAGAGCGAAAAGAAAGATTTGAATCGTCTGAAGTTGTTTAGAGAATTTGAATTAAATGACAATAATAAAATAAAATATTGGGGGTTATGGGATCCACTTTTAATATTTTATATTTAGAAATCTCATTTTTTATAATATATTGGGGGATTTCTAGGTCAAACCAAGATCAAATTAAGCAATGAAATGTGCGAATACAACAAAGTAAAGTAGCGGAAATACTCACTTTGATCGGCTTTTGGATGCGATGAACACAAAAAATTCTGCTCCAAGCTTTTTCCTCCTTGTGTGATTCGGCCAAGCCCTTTGAGTTTGATCTTCAAGCTCCAAGCTTTGTGAATGATTCCATGCTCATAGATGGGTTCCCTATCACCTTTGAATGACTCCTTGTGTGCTAGCACTGGTGATTTTTGAAACAAAAATCACTCAACATGAACCATAGGTTCACGCCAAAGTGAAGAAGAAAATAAGAAGGCCATTCGGCCATTGAGAGGAAAAAGAGAGAGAGAAAGGAAAATTGTGTTGTGTAATCCAATTACCAAAAATTGAAAGTCATATACCAAAAATAATAAAATGGTAAATGTCATTCAATCCATCACACTTGTGGGTTTACACACAATCACCTACCAACAACTTCCATCAACTTAAAGTGACAAAGTTGACTAGTGGTGTGACGCGTGATGTGACTTGTGGGCCCCACTTGATTCAAAATCTGAGTGGGCCCGTAAACACTCACGGGCTCGGGTTCGCTAATTCCGAATTAACGAATTTTCCGTTGCGACGTAATTAAATCAAATTTAATTAAATAATTATGCATAGCATAATTACTATTCACGTCGCTAGCGAATTAATTCTAAATTAACTCGTTTGCCCGAATTAAAATCCAATTTCAATTCCGCGTCGAAATCTAATTTCTTTTAATATATCGAATATATTATTTTATCGATTAGCTGCAGCATACAAGAGTACCAGTTCCTTATCCTATGTGACCATCATCTCCATATGACTGAAGTGATACTTCCATCTTGACATCACACCCAATACACTACGATTCTCAATATACCCAGAAGAGGCGTACACAGAACCTGTTAAAGCCCTGGACGACCAAAACCAAAGTATATTGATTGTCACAAGTATTAGCGATACAAGTCTCAGGTTAAGACCAAATACACCTACCCTGATTCGGACTTCCATAGACACATAGTCATACTACCAATGGAATTCCGAGGGGTCTATCCAGAGCGAAGCTGTTTCCGTACCATCGGTAAACACAACCTCCTATTACACTTGCATGAGTATCCAATACCCAAATATATGAGAACTATATCGTTATGCTCCCATAACACGCACAAGTGCAATACTAGTCTATTCCGCATTATCGATGTCCAGTCTCGATAATACTACGATTAGGGATATTTTAATGATTAAACCTTAGTGGATTAATATTGTCTCATATCTTATTAATCTGGAACTAATCATATGGACTTTTATCATTTATATATCCCGGTAATCCAATTACAAATGATAAAAGAGCAATTTCCTTTGTCACATAGTTAATTTGTACAACAACACCATGTTCTGTACAAATAGTGATGTTATGGGTCATATTTGTCCAGCATATATAAATTATCATTATAACCTAATTAATTTACTCCATAATTAACTATGCCAAAACATATAAACCGACCATAAAGGCGGTAGTCATTTATGTCGATAACTAGTCCTGCCAAGGTACTAAATATGACAAAAATATAAAATCAGCCATAAAGGCGGTGATAACATTGTCTATAACAAGTCCAGTTAGGTACTCAATTATGCCAAAATCATATAAAACCCAGCCATATAGACGGTAGAAAAGTTTGTCGATAATTAATCCAGATCTCAATTAATTATTATTCATTACTATTTCTATATTATAATATAAGTGAGATTAATATAAACTAAAATAATAAAAGTTTCACACCATTCCCCTAGCAGAAAGTAACTAGCTACTCATACTGTAATTAAAAACACACACAATTTTATTACTAAAATTAAAAGACATTACAGGAATTTAAACAAACAAGATACAATCTTTAATTCCTTGAGAAGAAATCAAAGAATGTATGAAGAAAATGAATTCAGAACTCTTCAATTTATAGGCAAAGAAAAGGCTTCCATCAATTTCTCCACCAAACACTCCACCAAACATGCCACCAGACACTCCACCAAACATGCAAGAAAAATTGACAAATATTTATTTTTTTTCTTTTTTTTAAGATTTGATATTTAACATACTTTGGATTCTTGATCAATTTCGGTCTTGAAAACTTCAGAATTAGAAACACTTGTGAATAGTAAAGTTGCAGATCTTTCATCTGAAACTAGAATCACTTCAATCTGATATCGGAGTAACAACTTTTGGCCAAAATACGAACATTGCGCAGGGTTGAAATTTCCGAGCTTATACAATGTTAGAACGCCCTATTAAATTTCCGGCCTCCAAAATCCAAATTTCAAATCCATTTTTCTAGATATGCATCTAAATTATTATTTCACCTACATAAAAGATAAGAAAATCACAATTAACATAAATATAATTATTATTTAACAATTGTGCTAAATTAAGGGGATTAATGAAGCCACAAGTGTAAAATGATATATTATTCTCTTAATAAATATACATTTTTTAGTCCCAATCACACCCCTCAATCATCTTATTACTAGCTAGTCCCTAGTAATCTAAGCGAAAACTAAAAAGTGAAATTCTTATCCAAGTTAGTAGTTGTTTTTTTTTCATTCTAAATTACTAAATAAGTAATTCTCATGTACTTTATATCATTCTCTATATACACAATTAACAAGGTATTAATCAATCATTGTGCCCACAATATTCACAAGTGTAGTTGAAAATAGAGTAGTATTTTTGTCATAAAGTTATATTAGAATTCACACTTTTTTGGCAATGGAAATTTATTTATAAATGCAAAAATATTTTTTTTGTTTTCTTTATAATACATTTTCAATCCTTATAACGAGCTTTGGGTCATTGACTCCCAAACTAGTTGACTTTAGGGCACTAGGTGTTAAGACACCCCTACAGACTTAATTGCTAGGATCTCAAATGTTAAAAGCTTTACCGTTTGACGCAAACAATCAATGCTTATTGAGGCAAGATATCTGGTTGCTAAGTAGAAATTTAATCATTATATTTTTTTTAAATTAACTCAGGCTCTACTATTTGATGCGAACAATCACTGCTTGCTGAGGTAAGATGTCCGGTTACTAAGTAAAAGCATGGTTAATTTTATTTTTTTTTAAATATAAATACAAATTTCACTGCTTTTAGGTACTACTTCCAATAAACTAGAGAACTGAATATTACAAAACTTTCACTTACAACACACGTTCATATGTTACAGTGTATGTTGATAATATCTGTCAAATCAGCATATAAAGATCAAATTTAATCAACATTATGGAGAATTTATAAATTTAAATAATTCAAAATGAAATAAACAAAAATAACTTGTTACGCATTAGACTGAGATACGTCTCAGGAGCGAAAACTCCTTATACAGCTATCTCTGAACAACAATTTCACTTGGTTAGTCAAAAATTTGTTTTTAGTTTGTGTGCAGTTGGAAAACACAAAAGAGAACAAAACTTTTATTATTTTTTTATTATATATATATATTTATTTATTTATTTAAACACAAAATAACAGCAAAGCAAAAAATAAAAACACAACAAAGAAACATAAAACAAAAACAAACAAAATGTCAACTATCTCTCCCCCCAACCAAATTGAGACATTGTCCTCAATGTCTGAAAAGAAGAAGCAAAGTTTAGAAGGCATCACCTGATTAGTGTGGAATTGACAATTGAATCTACTGCTACTAAAAAGAAAATTACAGGTTAAGATCCAGGTTTACTCTACGCTTCTTGCCACGATCGTTACCATACCAATTCAACTTGGAAAGAATAGGGTCGAGTTTTGGTTAATAAGCTAAAAGTTGGTCAATTAAATTATTATTTTTTCTCGCAGTTAAGAATATATCTTTTACTGATTTTGAAATAAACTCATTTTTTATGGCATCATCAAGAAATACAAAAAGAAAATCGAAAAATTCGTCAACATTAAACAGTCTAATGGGTTTCTGGTGAATGTTCAAGTTCGCCCATGATACCACTATGAATATTTCTTCTAATGTGCCCAACTCACCTAGTAAAGTAATAAAAGCATCAGCATGATTAATCATTTCAGTATGTCTATCAGACATACCTGGAACAATGCATTCTTCTCCATTTGATTTTCCGATGATGTTATCCTATGTCAAGGGTTTTGGAATGATCCCCAAAACCTGACTGCCACATTCTTGTACGGTTTTTGAAACACACCCCATCAATCCAAGATTGCCACCGCCATATACTAAGTGCATATTTCTTTCTGCCATAACTCTATCCAATTCGTTTGCAGCCTCAATAAATTCTGGTTTAATTCCAGAGCTAGTTCCATAAAACACACATATATTAGTAACTCGTCTTCTTGAAGTTGTTTCCATTTTTTGCTTTCTCTCTTATCCGGATGTGTTGAAGAGAGAAATGACGAGCTGAATTTATAAATCCTGAAAAATGGTGAGTAATATTTACACTAGGACCTGTAAAATGATAATTGTTAGATGAACAATAAAATAGATCGTGAAAGTCAAAAAGTTTAGATACTGTCAGCGAAAATTTAAAGTAAAGGAAATCAAAGCAGTAAAGTAAAGAAAAGGAAATCAAAGTAATAATTGAAACAATATGTACATATAGTTGTGATTGTGGCTCACATCTTCCTTTAGTTTTACGTCCATTAACGGCTTGAACGCCCTCTATGGGTCAGAGATGTGCTTCCCATCCAATTTTCTTATAAATTGGCAAACATGGTCTTTTAAAGTAAGATTCCCGAGACTATAACGTTGTCTTTCTTTTTGAAATTGTGTATGAAAATTGTGAATTATTCGGTTAACATGTCCACTAGGATGCTTCTCAAGAGTCAATGATATATCATCTAAAGACTCCTTACTCAAACCATCTCTAGTGAATTGAATTTTATCTTCGCTATTCTCAGACACCATTTCTAAATAACAACAACGAGTGTTGCATGACCAACGTGCATATTTATAACAACACCCAATTGTTTAGCTCTTCGTTTCTTAGCATAGGTGTTTTTCCCTATATCATGCATGTGAGAAATGAAAGAGTCGGATGACTCACCTGCCAAGAAAACCCTTGCTTCAATTACCCAACGAATATCACTAGGAATACCATGGTTCATAAGAAGCCTCATTCTTTCAGTGCGTCATTTGTAAATTTTCATCAGAGTGTTTCAAGGAAGAGACGTAAAATGATTATGGAGTTTTGCAAGAGTTTCTTTCATGCCTTGATGATTCAAGTCTGGAGGTATTTGTCTTTCTTGATCGCTTGTAAGAGAGGAAGAACTTCTCACATGATAAGTTTGTTTATCTCCAAGAAATGCATTCTTCAATTCTCCTAGCAAATACTTCAATTCCAAATTAGGTGTTTCCTCATGTTTTCCTTCTTCCATTATTTCCAGTTCCTCAAGATTTTAGTTTTTTCTATCTTCTTCCAGTACCTGTGTAGAATCAAGTAAAAAATCATTAGAAATATCTAAATCTAGTTGCATACTTGATTCAAGAAAATTAGTTGTACAAATTTCTGTAGGGTCATATAAACTCCCTGAATATATTCTTCCATAATTGGTTCAATTAGATCCATGCTCTCGTCTTCACTATCCTCATCGTATGGTTGTTTGCACATGTCAAAAATATTAAGCTTCAACGTCATATTGCCAAAGGATAAATTCATGATTCCATTTATGCAATTTATTAACGCATTAGCTGTTGCTAAAACTGGACGACCAAGTATTACAAGAACTGACTTATAATTGTTTGCTTCATATTGTGTTTCTAAAATAATAAAATCCACATGATATATGAATTTATCGACTTGAATTAACACATCTTCTACAATTCCTTTCGGTACTTTAACTGATCTATCGACAAGTAAAAGAGTAGTTGAAGTTGGTTTTAACTCACCAATATTAAGTAGTTGGTAAATCGAAAATGGAAGCAAATTTACATTGGCTTCAAGGTCAAGCAAAGCATGTTCAATTTTTTTTGTCTCCAATAATACATGAAATAGTTGGACAACGAGGGTCTTTATATTTTAAAGTATTATTGGTGGAGAGAATGGAGCTTACATGTTCATCTAGAAAAGCTTTCTTTCTCACCTGATTTCTTCGTTCAATGGTGCACAAGTCTTTCAGAAATTTGGCATAATATGGTATTTTTCGGATGACATCTAACAAAGGAACATTGACCTTTACCTGTTTGAATATTTCATAAATTTCTGGGGAATGGTTCAATTTCTTTGTTTTTAATGCCCGAGGAAATGAATGTGCATGTGACAAATTGTTATCATCAACGATAGGTACTGGTTCATTAATGTTTTCCTTACCCTCTGAATCTGATTTATTTTCAATTTCTTAAGGTTCAAAATTAGGTTTGTGGATGACCTTACCATTGCGAAGATTACTAATAGATTTGACTTGGTCAATGTGTTGACTACCGAAACTACCATCGTGAAAGTTTTGATGACTCTTGGGATTTGGTTGTGGTTGTGCAGGAAACTTACCTTTCTAATGAAAGGTTAATGCATATGTGATTTTGGAAAAAGTTTTTTTCAGATCAATCAATGTTTGCACATGTTGGTTATTGATGGCTTCATGTTTCTCAATGAATGCATGCAAGGTATCCTCAAGGGTTTTCTTAGGTGGTGGGATATATGGTGCATAATTCTGGGAATTTCGGAAATTTTGGTGTACTTGGGGAGGTTGTTGTGAAGGTTGTGCTTGGTTATCATTCCTCCAATTGAAGTTTGGATGGTTTCTCCAACCAGAATTGTAGGTTTGAGAGTATAGGTTTGGATTTGGTCTATTGAAGGTGTTTGTGGAACTGACTTGGCCATGGAGACATTCTTACAAGGTTGGTAAGGTTGGGCAAACTTGTGTGACATATTCATTTGAATTACAAATTTGACATGTGACTTCTTGAACTAACTTGACATGATCACTCTTCTTTATTTCTAATGCCTTAAATTTTTTAGCTAGAGATGCATACTTAGCAGAAAGGTCATGGTCTTCCTTAAGGTTAAACATACCTCTACTAGACGACTGTGGTTTTACAGACGACTCATAAGTGCCAACTGTGTCCCGGTGTTATGCATTCTCTACTATGTGTTCTAGGTAATCTAGTGCATCTTCGAGACTTTTGTCCCTAAACTTTCCATTACACATCATTTCCACTACTTGTCTACTTTGGGGTGTTAACCCCTCATAGAAATAGGTGACCAACCTCCATGTTTCAAATCCGTGATGTGGACAAACATTTAACATCTCCTTAAATCTCTCACAACATTGGTAAAGTGTTTCCCCCGACTCTTAAGAAAATTGTGATTCTTGTGGATGTTGATTTTTGTCCGAGGTCCACAATCGAGAATTTATATGGAATGGGGCACTAGCGATCCTGCAAAACAAAGGTAGAATGAGCGGGGAGTAGTGCCCACCGGTGTGGTGGGTGTCGTAGGCACTCTGACGCTCAAGTCAGTAGTGAAGACGAGCTGTAAATAATGGATGAACAGGGTAGAAATTTACCTTGACTTCTGTTGATTGTCGTGAGGGCGGTGGCCGGTCTTTAGAGAGTAAGAAGCTTATAGAGCTCAAGTATGAGAGCTAAGAATTCCTCTCCCCATTCTAAATTATGGCTCCTTTTATAGGCTATCAAAGGTAGGTCTCATTAATGTATTAAATGATAGACGTTTTTGGTGCTGTAACGGTTTAGTCACATAAATCACGTAGAATACGTTTTTGTCCGATTATGTGGCTGGTAAGTCAAGAGGTTGGCCTCTCTTTCTGTAAGGGCCTGATAAGGTAATTGGATTCTTGGCCCAAGACTTGTTTGGGTACTATTTGGATGAGGGATTTGGGTTGTACCTGACATAGGGCGTGAAATGAAATATCGGAAATGCCCTTGGCCCAAATTTGGCCTGTACAGTTTGTCCCATACTCTCTAAGTCAATGATTCATTAGCTTAGATAGTACTTGACGCGTGTGTTGCCTGTGGCGAGACCATAGGATGTAGGTGTACCTGAGCGTTGATGTTATCTATCGATTGAACCAAACGAATGCCAGGTTGTGAACTTGACTCTACATGAGCCATTGGGGATGTACCCAGTCGACTGAACCAGATGAAGGTCAGGATCATCCCCATACTACGGGTCAAAGGACCAGGGGTCTTCAATGTCGTCTGGACAATATGAAGGCCAGGTCTTGAACTTGACTCTACATGATCCATGGGGAGTGTTCCCAGTCAACTGAACCAGATGAAGGCCAGGATCATCCCCTTTCTATGGGTCGAAAGACCAAGGGAGTCATACATGTTGTATGGGGATTCCCATAACAGTAGAATGGATCCGTATGATAAGATATTATAAGCATTTATGAAAATTATTTAGAACAAAAGGAAGGATCACATACAACAATCACCGTATATGTAGTGTCGAATGAGATCTTAAACATGTACCAAACTTCATACTTGTAGTGTCGACTGGGATCCTCGTCAAGTGCCAAGCTTCAGACTGTAGTGTCGACTAGGATCCTAGCCAAGTGCCAAGCTTCAAACTGTAGTGTCGATTGGGATATTCTTAATAATTCCCAAGCTACAGGCGTATAGTGTCAAATGAGATCCATATCATGCCCAAGCTGCAGATGAGTAGTGTCGACTGGGATCCATGTTACGCCCCAAGCTACACGATGGGATGCCAACTAGGTCATTCTTAATTAGTCCCAAGTCAAGGACGCGTTCTGTCGACTGGATTATTCTTTAAGCCTCAAGCTACACACATGTAGATGTCGAATGGGATGCACATCAGGCCTCAAGCTATACACGCTTTTAGGATCCACAACAAGTCACAAACTACACACATGTAGATGTCGAATGGGACGCACATCAAACCTCAAGCTATACACGCGTCTGTGATCCACAATAAGTCCCAAGCTATACACATGTAGATGTCAAATGGGATGCACATCAAACCTCAAGATATACACGCGTTTGAGATCCACAAAAAGTCTCAATCTACGCACATGTAGATGTCGAATGGGATGCACATCAAATGTCAAGCCAAACATGCGTCTGGGATCCACAATAAGTCCCAATCTATGCACATGTAGATGTCGAATGGGAGGCACATCAAACCTCAAGTTATACACGCGTCTGTAATCCACAACAAGTCCCAATCTATACACATGTAGATGTCGAATGGGATGCACATCGAACCTCAAGCCAAACACGCGTCTGGGATCCACAACAAGTCCCAAGCTACACACATGTAGATGTCAAATGGGATGCACATCAAACCTCAAGCCAAACACACGTATGGGATCCATAACAAGTCCCAAGCTACACACATGTAGATGTCGAATAGGACATCTATAACAATTACCAAGCTATATATTATAATGTCGACTGGAATATCCTAAACTAGTGCCAAACAACACACTAATGTCGAATGGGACATCCTTACAAGTCTCACGCCTTACTAATGTCGACTGAGATATTCTTAAAAAGTGCAAGCCATACCTAGTAATGTCGACGGGGATGTTCACGCCAAGTCTTCATTAGAGTATAGTCCATTTTGACATCCTTCTCATGCCAAGTCTCCAAACATGTATTATCGACTGGGATGTCCATGCAAAGTCTTCATTCGGGTATTGTCGTCTGGGACATCTTCCTCATGCCAAGTACATCGCTTTATCGTATGGGGTGAATGGTAGGAAAAATGGTTCCACTGAAGGGATGTGTCTTGTTCCTGATAAAGGTCTAAGAGACTATGGTCGAATGGAGTCTAGAGTTGATGGAAATCCATTCATGTAATGTGAAGAATATAACTATCTTCTCATGTCGTCTGAAACAGACGACAATCCAACCATGTAGTATGGAGTTGAAGGCAATCCATATATGTCAGATGGAGGAGATAAAAATTCTTTCAGTCGTCTGAATGAGGTGATAATCCTTTCATGTCTTATGGAAAGGATAACAATTCTTCTATGTAGCTAGATGGGCATCTATCTTGTCGTATGGAGAATATGATAATCTTTCCATGTAGTCTGGAATATATGATAATTCATAATCTTTCCATGTAGTCTGGAATATATGACAATTCATTTATGTCTTATGGAGGAAATGACAATCCTTAGATGTTAGCTGGAAGAGATGACAAACCTTTCATGTAGTCTGGAGGAGATGACAAGCCTTTCATGTCACCTGGAGGAGATGACAATCCTCTTAATGTCATCTGAAGAAGATGACACTGCTTTCATATCGTATGAAGGAGATTGAGATTCATCCATGTCGTCTAGAGAAGATAACCATCCACTTATGTCGTCTTTCATGTCGTCTGGAATGGATGACATTCCATCAATGTTGAATGGAGAAAATGCTAATATTTTCATATCGTCTAGAAGAGGTGACAATCCTTCCATATCTTCTGGAGAAAATGACAATCTTCATATGTAGTGAGAGGTTGATGATGATCCTTCTACGTAGTTTGGAGGAGACAATCAATTTTCCACGTCATTGGGAGCTAATGATTTATAGGAAAGAAGTGTCTGATGTTATCTCGGCTCAGCTTTTCCTTATTGGTAGTCTGACTCCAGGTAGATTGGAGAGAATTGCTCTTTTGAACTCTTGCATTTCCTTTCGCATGGAAGAGGTGACTTGTTGTGATCGGTCGGCTGGAGAAATATGGCTTTTTTTGGTGATTTAGTGGATGGTCGTCTGATGATGGATTTTTGCTTGCCATATTTTTGAATGCTTCTAAGAGATCGGATCATATGATAGGATTATTGGGGTGACCCGTAGCCTCGCGCCTTTCTGAGGTTGAAGAATTATGCTCCAATTACTTCTGGAGATTAGTATTGGAGCTCTTCATAGCTTGATTTTCCTCTTCTAATGATCATAACCATTCTTGTAGAGCGGCTAATTATATGACCACGAGGTCTGGTGTTTGTTTGTTGTTTGAAGCCATAAGCTGTTTGTTTGTTATTTGAAGCCATAAGCTGCTATGTTCGTAAAGATCATAGACTGGGGGATCTTTGCTTGCTATAAATCGCTAAGGCCTCACGGTGGTCACCAAATTGTGGATCATGGTTTTCGTCCGAGGTCCACAATCGAAAATTTATAGGGAATGGGGCACTAGCGATCCTGCAAAACAAATTTAGAATGAGCGGAGAGTAGTGCCCACCGGTGTGGTGGGTGCCGTAGGCACTCCGACGCTCAAGTCAGTAGTGAAGACGAGCTGTAAATAATGGATGAACAGGGTAGAAAGTTACCTTGACTTCTGTTGACTGTCGTGAGGGCGGTGGCCGGTCTTTAGAGAGTAAGAATCTTAAGAGCTCAAGTATGAGAGCTAAGACTTCCTCTCCCCATTCTGAATTATGGCTTCTTTTATAGGCTATTAAGGTAGGTCTCATTAATATATTAAATGATAGACGTTTTGGGTGCTGTAACGGTTTAGTCACATAAATCATGTAGAATATGTTTTTTTCGGTTAGGTGGCTGGTAAGTCAAGAGGTTGGCTTCTCTTTGTGTAATGGTCTGATAAGGTAATTGGGTTCTTGGCCCAAGACTTGTTTGGGTACTATTTGGAGGAGGGATTTGGGTTGTACCTGACATAGGGCCTGAAGTGAAATGTCGGAAATGCCATTGGCCCAAATTTGGCTCGTACAATTCTCTTCTTTAATAAAAAGGAAAATAAAAAATAAAAGAAAGAAAAATTATTATTCTATTTACTAAATTGTATTCCCTGACAACGGCGCCAAAAACTTGTCACACTCACAAAATGGTTATTTACTTCCAAGTATAAGAGTGTCGAAGTAATAAAATAACCCGGTAAGTACGGGGTCGATCCACAGGGAATAGATTTAGTATGATAAAGTAATAATTAGAGCGAAAAGAAAAAAATTTGAATCGTTTGAAGTTGTTTGGAGAATTCGAATTAAATGACAACAATAAAATAAAATATTGGGATTATGAGATCCACTTTTAATATTTTATATTTAGAAATCTCACTTTTTATAATATATAAATTATCATTATAACCCAATTAATTTACTTCCAAAATTAACTATGCCAAAATATATAAAACCGGCCATAAAGGCGATAGTCATTTATGTCGATCACTAGTCCTGCCAAGGTACTAATATGCGAAAAATATAAAACCAACCATAAAGGCGGTGATAACATTTGTCTATAATAAGTCCAGTTAGGTACTCAATTATGACAAAATCATATAAAACCAGCTATATAAGCGGTAAAAAGTTTGTTGATAATTAATCCAGATCTCAAACTCAATTAATTATTATTTATTATTATTTATATATTATAATATAAGTGAGATTAATTTAAACTTAAATAATAAAAGTTTCACCCATTCCTGATGAGCGGAAAATATATCAATATTTACCGCCCCTTTTACTTAATATTTTGTTTAGTTTCTCGGGTTTGATGAACGTTTTGATATGTTTTAGTTTATTTTGCAGATAAATTAATATCGGGTCTTAATGAAATCATTTAGGATGAATATGGGTCAAATAAAGGCAATTATTGGACTTGATATTTTAATTTTGGAGATTGGAAACTTGAAAGGGCGTTTTGACGAAGTGCAGTTTTGGAAATTCCAGTTTTGTACATCTGTGTCGTATTTTGGGCATAACTTTTTACTCAGATATCGGATGGAGCTGATTCAAGTGCCAGATTAAAGAGAAACTCAAAGTTCTACAACTTTGAAAGAGAAAATATTTTCGAATTCTGATGATTTCATGACCGAAATTGATGAACCATCCAGAAGTGGTGTGGAGTGTAATTATTAAAAGTCATTATCAATCATTTTCAAAGCAAATATTAATTAATTAATAATTAATAAAAATTATCAATCAACCCAAACAAGAATAAGCAATTAGTGGAGCAATTATGGATTTGGTGGAGTAATTAGTGGAGAAATGATCAATAATATCTAACAAGTTAATTGATTGATTTAAAATGGTGACGATTCTAAATTTAAAAACAAGTAAATAAAATGGTTCGAAAGTAGGTTGGTGGAAATTTAAATTATAAAAACTATCCAGGGTTGTGATTTATTCCAATATTATTTAAAAGATGAAGTGGTTATCTTATAGTTGGGTAAAATATTGATTTATTAACCTGGAACACTAAATTATGTAAAAGCCTCTTCCGATGGTCAATTACAAATACCTAGTATAATCCAATTGAACCATATGTCTATGTCAACCAAATTACCTAGATTCATTAAGTTTGAGTTCCAATTATGGCTACCACCCCGCCCCCGACATGTATATTCCTATCATGTAAGGAAATCTATTAAAGGGTTATCTATCCTCAAGGAAGATCGTGGGCTATTGAGTCTAAGGTCTTAAACTTAAATCCATATGTCTAGTTCATTTTAAGTTTACCTAATCAATTTTATTATGGCCAGTTAATAAAAAAACATTAAGATTGAGACTCATAAATAAATCTTTAAATTACCCAACCTATAATCTAACCCTTATAAAACAGTGATATTGAAATTCATCACAACCCCAGATACTGGCTTAGTTACGACACATATTTACGGGTAGTAAAAACTTAAATAAAATAAAAGACATAAAGTAAATTGCTGAAAATTAAAACTGAAAAGTAAATTGCTGAAAAGTAAATAAAGTAAAAGTAAAAAGTAAAAGTAAAAAGTAAAAAAAATTAAAAATAAATTACTGAAAGTAAATGTTTGAAATTAAATAAAGTAAAAGTATAATAAAAGAATGCTGGGGTTAGAGGATCAACTTTTATTACTACTATTTTAGATATCTCCCTTAATATAATATATTAACTTTGCGTGATAATTAACTACCCAGCCATATAGGCGGTATCCTGATTAAGTCAAATTAATAATTAATTACCAACCGACCAACCAGGCGGTATCCATATTAAGTCAGGTTAAAACCAATTTATAATTAATTACCAACCGACCAATATAGCGGTATCCCTTTTTAAGTCAGGTTTTAAATAGTTTTTTTATATTATAATTAGGGAGATTAATCTAAATAGTAATAATAAAAGCTTTACCTTTCACCCCAGCAAGGAATTACCTCCTCATTGCTTGAAAAATAAAAACTGCAAAAGTAAAGAAAGAAAATGTTGTGCGTAAAAGTAAATTGCGGAAAGTAAAAACTGAAAAGTAAAGAAAAGAAAGTGCGAAAGTGAAAATTAATTACTAAAACTACTGTAATAACTAACACACACGTATAACGCAAGCGCACGTATCGTTCAAGTAGTATAAAAATATCGATCCCACGAGGACTTAATATCTAATCTATTAATTTTATGAGGTCAAATGATTACTAGTATCTAACATGTTGTTTGATTGATTTGAAAAGTGACGATTCTAAATTTAAAAATAAGTAAATAAAGTTGTTCGAAAGTAGGTTTAAGAAAATTCAATATTAAAAACTATCTAGGGTTGTGATTTCTTTTAATATCATTTTAAAGATGAAGTGGTTATCTTAAAGTTGGGTAATATATTGATTTATTAACCTGGAACACTAAATTATGTGCAAGTCTCTGTCGATGGTCAGACACAAATATCCAGTTTAACAACCCAATTGAACCATATGTCTATGTCAACCAAATTATCTGGATTCATTAAGTTTAAGTTCCATTATGGCTACCCCCGCCCGACAGTATATTCCTATCCTGTAAGGAAATCTATTAAAGGGTTATCTATCCTCAAGGAAGATCGTGGGCTATTAAGTCTAAGGTCTTAAACCTAAAATCTCTATGTCTAGTTCATTTTAGATTTACCAGTTCAATTTTATTAATGGCCAGTTAATAAAAACATTAGGTTTAAGACTCAATAAATAAACCTTTATATTACCCAAACTATAATTTAACCCCTTATAAACCGGTGATATTGGATTTCATCACAACCCCAGATAACTGGCTTAGTTACGACACATATTTACAGGTAGTAAAAACTTAAATAATAAGACATAAAGTAAAATACTAAAAATTAAATACTGAAAAGTAAATTGCTGAAAAGTAAATGTTGAAAGTAAATGCTGAAATTAAATACTGAAAATTAAATGCTGAAAAGTAAATAAAGTAAAAGTACAATAAAAGAAAATGCTGAGGTAAAGGGATCCGCTTTTATTACTTCTATTTTAGATATCTCCCTTAATATAATATATTAACTTTGCATGATAATTAATAATTAATAAAAATTATCAAATCAACACCAAACAAGATAAGCAATTAGTGGAGCAATTATGGATTTGGTGGAGTAATTAGTGGAGAAATTAATAATGGATTTGGTGGAGAATTTGATGGATGATTTGATGGTGGCAAAATTTTGCCTATAAATACCAAGCCATTTCATTTGTAAAATTCATACTTTCTTCTTTGAAATTCTTAATGAATAAATAAGAAGATTGTATATAGTTTAGTTATTTACAGTTTTTAGTAATTAATTTTCACTTTCGCACTTTCTTTTCTTTACTTTTCAGTTTTTACTTTCCGCATTTACTTTTACGCACAACATTTTCTTTCTTTACTTTTGCATTTTTATTTTTCAAGCAATGAGGAGGTAATTCTCCTTTGCTGGGGTGAAAGGTAAAGCTTTTATTATTACTATTTAGATTAATCTCCCTTAATTATAATATAAAAACTATTTAAAACCTGACTTAAAAAGGGATACCGCTATATTGGTCGGTTGGTAATTAATTATAAATTGTTTTTTACCTGACTTAATATGGATACCGCCTGGTTGATCGGTTGGTAATTAATATTAATTTTACTTAATCAGGATACCGCCTATATGGCTGGTTAGTAATTATCACGCAAAGTTAATATATTATATTAAGGGAGATATCTAAAATAGTAGTAATAAAAGTTGATCCTCTAACCCCCAGCATTCTCTTTTATTATACTTTTACTTTATTTAATTTCAACAATTTACTTTCAGTAATTTATTTTTAATTTTTTTTACTTTTTACTTTTTACTTTTTACTTTTACTTTATTTACTTTTCAGCAATTTACTTTTCAGTATTTAATTTTCAGCAATTTACTTTATGTCTTTATTTATTTAAGTTTTTACTACCCGTAAATATGTGTCGTAACTAAGCCAGTTATCTGGGGTTGTGATGAATTCAATATCACTGTTTTATAAGGGTTAGATTATAGGTTGGGTAATTTAAAGATTTATTTATTGAGTCTTAATCTTAATGCTTTTTATTAACTGGCCATTAATAAAATTGATTAGGTAAACTTAAAATGAACTAGACATATGGATTTTAAGTTTAAGACCTTAGACTCAATAGCCACGATCTTCCTTGAGGATAGATAACCCTTAATAGATTTCCTTACAGGATAGGAATATACCTGTCGGGCGGGGTAGCCATAATTGGAACTCAAACTTAATGAATCTAGGTAATTTGGTTGACATAGACATATGGTTCAATTGGATTATACTAGGTATTGTAATTGACCATCGGAAGAGGCTTTTACATAATTTAGTGTTCCAGGTTAATAAATCATATTTTACCCAACTATAAGATAACCACTTCATCTTTAAAATAATATTGGAATAAATCAAACCCTGGATAGTTTTATAATTTGAATTTCCACCACCTACTTTCGAACCATTTTATTTACTTGTTTTTAAATTTAGAATCGTCACCATTTAAATCAATCAATCAACTTGTTAGATATTAGTAATCATTTGACCTCATAAAATTATAGTTTAGATATTAAGTCCTCGTGGGATCGATATTTTTATAACTACTTGAACGATATGTGCGCTTGCGTTATACGTGTGGTGTTTACCGCCGGTCAATTCCCCCATCCCCATTAGAATAATTATCTACTTATACTGTAATTAAAAACAAACATAATTTTATTACTAAATTAAAAGACATTATAAGAATTTAACAAATAAGTTCACCCTCTTCCTTCCTTAAGAAGAAATCAAAGAAAGTATGAAGAAAATGATTCAGAACTTTTCAATTTATAGGCAAAGAAAGACCCTCCACCAATTTATTCACCAATTTCTCCATAAACATTTCACCAAACACCCCACCAAACCTTTGGTGGAGAAATGACAGATGTTTTTTTTCTTTTTTTAGATTTGATATTTTAACATATTTTGGATTCTTCATCAATTTCGGTCTTGAAACCTTCAGAATTAGAAACTCTTGTGAACAGTAAAGTTGTAGATCTTTGAGTCTTCTTTCATCTGGAACTAGAGTCACTTCAATCTGATATCGGAGTAAACATTTATAGCCAAAATACAAACATTACACAGGGCTGAAATTTCCGAGATTATGCACTGTTAGAACGCCCTATTAAATTTCCTGCCTCCAAAATCAAAATGTCAAATCCATTTTTCTAGATATGCATCCAAAGTATTATTTCACCTACATAAAAGATAAAAAATCACAATTAACATAACTATAATTATTATTTAACAATTGTGCTAAATTAAGGGGATTAATGAACCACAAAGGTAAAATGATATATTATTCTCTTAATAAAGTCCCATCATAGGCCTAACGAGGTTTTCATACGAGGTGACTATTTACATTTCAAATTATTTAACCTAATCATCATGGAACGCAAACGTATCTCGGTTGAAAATTCCCAATAAGTTTATACTTCATGGCAAAGAGATTAAATTATTTCAAATGGCTAGGGCCCAAACATATGCTTATGGAGGCTCATTCCTCGGGGAAACATCTATTGGCTCACATATGGACTTATAACGAGTTAGTTTTAGGCTCTCATTGGTGAAGGGTTGTCTATAAATAGGTCTCCCCACTCAATGGTTTGATCGACCAATGAACGCACCTTTTATACCCAATGGTATGTGCCAACTGTTGGGGTTTTAATGGGTATTACCGGGTAACGCAACGGAACGCGGAAAATCAAAATTTTCCAATTTCAAAAATTTTTCTTGGTCAATTAAAATAAACTTATTTATTTTAATTACTCAATACTTAAAATCTGAAATTTTTACCGATGAAATCATATTTCTTCTTAATTACCGAATTACCCCAAAACTTTCCATTTTGTTCATTTTAGTCCTCAAATTTTTAAATATAATTTTAGTGATTCCAAATCAGTACCAAAATGATTTTAACATGTCCTGCACATCAAAATACAAATTGCAACTCAGCTCCCCAATTTTGGCCAAATTACCGAGAGCACCCTATAGTTCCCAATTTGTGCATTTTGGTCCAAAGTTGTTCAAAACAGGTTTAGATGAAATCTAATCAACACCAAATTAAATTTACATCATATATACACCATTACACAACACATAATGAAAATCCCAAAATTTGGAAAGGGTTTAAACCCTAATTTTATAAATTCATCAATATGAATAAATTATATCAAATTAAATAAATCCAATGTTTCAATCAAGTCTCTACCACACCAAACAAGTCTCACCACTTTGAAATAACTCTAGAATAATTTTAGGTCATCAATTAGTGGCCCAACAACTCTAAAATGACAACTAGATCATCAAATGATCAAAAGAATGCTTACTAACACCTTAGTAGCTTTCTCTGTTCATCATACATGCAAAGCCCTATCATCAAACTTCCAACCATCAAAAACACAAAGAAATAGTAGAAAAACTTAAGAACAATATAGGATGTAGCCAAGAACAAGATGAACATTTTTCCTACAGATAACAAGTTGGAAATACTTACTTATTTCAAGGATTTTCTTGATTTCCTTTTGTTTTCTTCTCTTTTTCTCTCAAACTTCTTTTGTCTATGTTTATGGAGGCTTAGATAAAGTGAAGCAAATGAAAAATTTAACACTTTAAATACTATTAGGGTTGGCCGAATAACACAAGAAAAAAGGAATAAGGATATTTTCAATTTTAACAAATTAAAATAAATATCCAAATAGTCAAAACCTTTTTGACAACCATTTCCTTTAATGTAAAAGTCAAACATTTACACTTGTAATCATTTCCTAACTTTATCATAGTGTTAGATATTTATATTTTAATTATTTTAATTATTTAACAATTAATTAATTAATTAATTAAATATAAATATCTCAAATATATGTATTATATTTACTTTAAATATATATATATATATATATATAATATATATATATATATATATATATATATATATATATATTAATGATATATGTCAAATATCATAATTTGATAATTAATTAATGTGTATTTAATAATATCATATATTAAATATGAATACACACTAATTAGGAAATGACGGTTCGGTCCCTAAAGCATGTATCTTTCGTTTAACAGTTAAACGATTTATAAATAATCACCATTATTCATAAAAGTCGCCCTTGTGCTCTACGAGTATATTTCATTAGTGAGACTTTCTAGATTCAGGCATATCTGTCACGAAATCTAATTTCATGTCCATAATTCACCCACCCGTAAATTATGAATACCACAGATAAACTCGCTGAATCATACAGGTCAAGTTCATTGCATATATCCCAGAGATATAGATGTAAACGTCAAATCTCTATAAAGACAATCATGTCAACGTCTCCATTAGCAATCTCTAAAAGAACACTTAAAACTCACTTCTAAAGTGTACCACGGGCCCATGGTTTTTATATGATTGCTAATCATATATGGACTATATATGCTCTGTACACAGAAATGACGGATCATATCTTTACACACACGGGATATCCTGAGGATCCGTTGACACCCAACGAAAAAGCGGAGGTTTGACCTTAATAGGTCGTAGACATGACTGTCATCTAATTGTGAAAGATGTCTCATATACCCATAGTGGTATCTCAAGTCGAAGAATCACTTATGTTACTCAACCCGAGAAGATTCTTATTGACGTTGGTGTACCATCCATTAAGAATCTTCGGTGAGTCGTTCAATATTTATCTGCTATAAACACCTACACGTCTATATGAGTGTCCAAGACTCATGGTTCATTGAGAAACCATTGGAATCCAATATTCCAGTATACGACATGTACATGTCTCAACAGGTTTACTTTACTGACCAAGTAGTGTAAACATTGACCAGGAACTGTCCAAGAATGACAACGTCATGATATAACTCAATGTCAGTTGCGACGCTTTTGCAACTATATCATAACTAATCATTCTAAGGTCAATTACATCTTTACGATATAAAGAGATATATTATATTGTAGAAACTGTTTATTTTATTCATAATAAAACGTTTACAATAGTATTTGCAAGGAAATACAACAGGAAATTGGCGCTCCGAGCACCAACCCTAACACCAACAAGTGACGGTCATCATCACATAGCGATCCACCGCCTTGAGTCAAAGAGATTTCACAATATGCAACGCCGTCTAGTTTGAAGTCTATGCAAAAAGAATGAAGGCATGATTCACCTCAGTATTGCCGTGGATACCACAAAGTATTTTTCAGGGCCGATTCTCTATCCTCAGTGGAGTTGCCATCTGTGGGAGCAAAGCAGTGTTTACCGCTAGGCCTATAACATCGGCAACCATGAAACTTGACACACTCACAAAGTGGTTCTTTACTTCAAAGTATAAGATTTTCGAAGAAACAAAATAACCAGATAAGTCCGGGGTCGATCCACATGGAATAGATTTAGTAAAATAAAATAATAATTTGAGTAAAAATTAAAAGACTGAACTATTTGAAGTGATTGAAAATTTTTAAATTAGACTGTAATAATAAAATAAATGATGGGGCTAGATGATCCACTCTTAATATTTCAAATTTAGAAATATTACTTTTTGTAATACATAAATTGTCATTATTACCCAGTTAATTATTTTAAGAATTAATTATGTCAAAACATATAAAACCAGCCATAAAGGCAGTGATAACATTTGCCTATAACAAGTCCAGTTAGGTACTCAATTATGCCAAACATATAAAACTAGCCATATAGGCGGTAAAAAATTTTGTCAATAATTAATCTAGATTTAAATTAAATAATAATCTTTAGATTACAATTCATATATTATAATATAAGTGAGATTTATCTATATTCTCATATTAAGAGCTTCACCATTTACCCCAACAAGATGAAATTAGCTACTAATGATTTGAATAAAAATATGCATAATTTTATTAATAAAAGAAAAAGAAATTACAACAAAGGTTGAAAAAAATAAAACACACAAGACACTCTCTTCCAAGTTTTCAAGAACCATCCACCATATTTTGTTTATGTCTTTAATAATTACATATAACACACTTTGGATTTTTTTTGTCAATTTTGGTATTGAAGACCTCATAACTATAAAATCTTGTAAACATAAAAGTTGTAATATTTGAGTCTTCTTTCATCTGGAACTAGAATCGCCTCAATCCGATATCGGAGTAAGAAGTTATGGCCAAAATACAAAAATTACGCAAAGTTTGAATTTTCGAAATTATACACGGTTAGAATGCCCTTTTAAGTTTCTGACCTCCAAATTCCAAATAGCACGCCCATTAATCTAGTTATACATCCAAAATATTACTTCACCTACATAAGAAATAAAAATCACAATAAAAATATATAAAATATAAATTTAATTATTATTTCATAAATGTGCTAAAATAAAGAGTTAATGAAACTATAAATGTAAAATGATTACTTTCTCTTTATTAAATATACATTTTTTAGTGTTCATCAATATTGTTGAGCTTGCACTCGTAGAGAGTACATATTAGTCCATGGGGAACTAACCGGAGAATAAAGAAGTCGTCACCCAGTATAAGACATTGAGAATGATTTAAGGTCGCACTATGTTAGTGCCATGACACTCAAGATGAATTTTGATGATGCAACGCAGAAGACTTTGATGCGCATTAGAGGACATTATAAAAATATTTTGAAGCACGTTGATGATTAAGAGCAATGGATGTCAAGACCAGTGTTTATTAAAGAAAATCTTATGTGGTCTTAGTTTATGACTCTCTTTGTAAGTGAATAATTTAAGTCTCTAAGTTCATAAGACTCATATGCACATTCATCTAGATGTATTAGGGTTATGTGCAAAATACTTTCAACTTTCGTATTCTGTATTTTCTACATTGAGACCAATATACTGGTCTCCTACACCAGCATACCGGTGACCCTACTCTGTATTGGGAAAATTTGTATCCTCTCTGGAACCGAACTACTCCATATCGGTCAGCTGGAGTTTGCATAGCCACTAGAATCAGGACAGTTCATACCGGTCACCATATCGGTGAGCTAACAGACATACCGGCTTCCATACCAATCAGTAATCCGGTATTGCGCTTTAATCTTCAACGGTAATATAATTATTATGTTCTGCAGGACCGATAAACTAGCCTCTGGTACCGATATACCGATCTCAGACAGAGAGCGTGGAAAGTCTTTCACTTTCTCTATAAATAGAGCCCTGATTTCATTTTTACCAACTTCTTGAACTTTCATATAATTTTCTCTAAGGCAAAAACATAGAGTTTTACAAAACCATCATCATCATACACTTTCATACTCAAGCTCACATATTACATCTTCATATCAATTAGAGAGCTCAGAATCATTGGGCAATTCACATCATTAAATCTGCTTATCATTTGAGAGTGCCCAAATTGTACTTTAAATCTTCCTATCTTATACATTTATGGTTGGGAAATCCATTTGTCAGTGAGCATACTTAAATAGGTGATTGTTGTAAGAGGTTGTGAGTAAGCCTAGAAACAAAACTCATTGTAATGGTCTAAGAATAAACCTATGGATAAAGCTATTGTGTAAAAGTTTGAAATGAACTTAGGGGATAAAACTCTTAGTTGCAAGTGAGCCACAAAAAAAAACTCGGTGTAAGTTGTAGATTCAACTTAATGTAAAGCTTCAAATGCGTCTTGGAAGAGTGGACGTAGGTATTGTTGGCTGAACCACTATAAATACGATATCAATTTTCTTTATCCCTAAACTATTTTATATTATCACAAGTTTATTTTATATTTGCATATTATCTAGTGACTTGCATATTAGTAATATATTGTGATTGAAAAATTGATTGATAAGTTTAATTGGTAAAGCTATTAACTTAGAAGCGTAAAATCAACAAGAATTTTAATTCCAAAATTTTATACCATCACCCAATTCACCTTTTTTTTAGGTATAGAGTTGTGTTTGTTATGCGCTTGTAAGTAATTTCACACCACACCACTCACAAGGTCACATGTTTGGGTTCTGAATGATCCATTACTTATGTCAGTATAATATATAAGTTCGAAAAGAGGTTCCACATGACTCATAATGCAGTCACATGTAATAATAATTTCTATAGCACATGATACAATCATAATAATCCAAGACAAATATCATTCATTAGTTTGTCTTCGTGGAAGTCTAGCCAGATATTGCCACCGCCAACCAGATATATAAATTCAATGTCTGTCCGGACTTGCTGGAAGTCTGATCGGATAACAGAGTCATGACATGCTTAAAACCAGTAACATGTAAGATTATGCATAATAAGATGATAACAAAATTATAACATAGCGATAAAATAATTAGAGCAATCTTATAGTAATGATCAAGCAGTAAAAGGACACATGTAATCGTTTTCAAGTGGTACGTGTAGTTGTATCCCAAATGCAGACCATATTACCGTTCATTCAGATTCAGCTATAAAATTTATATCCGGATTTCCATCATATACCACATAGGGGTGTTCATAGGGTCGGGTCAAATCGCGACCCAACCCGACCCGGGCGGGTTCTAAAAAATATGTGCAATTTCGGGTTTACCCGACCTAACCCGAGAAATATTTTTTTTATTAATTTTCTAAGATTTTATTATTTTTAAAGTTTTTCCTATTATTTCTGTTGTTTATTATTTTTTATCTTAAAATTTGATATATATATGACAAGTTTCGGATAAAATAGTTAGTATTTATGTCTAAAAATAATTAATAAATAAATAAAAAGTTCTTTTATTTTTTCACCAACCTGACCCGACCTGCGTGACCTGACCCACTCGGTTTTGCATACTCAATTTTCGGGTTTGGGTTTATCAACCCGCGTGACCCGAACCGATCAGGTTTCCCAAAAATTTGAAAAAAAACACGACCCGATCTGTGAACACCCCTAATACCACAGGGCCGGATGTAGCCATTATATGGCCAAACTTTCTGTATGATAGATTCATGTCCGGCCAGACCTACAGGATGTTCGGCCAGATATGTGGCGTCAATAAAACAGAGAGTTTTAAGTGCAAGCCTAAATATTAGGGGCCCTCAGATTATATCTCAAGCGTTACTCGACTCCGAGA